>PNEQ01056453.1:62894-74205 GCA_003012365.1 Medauroidea extradentata
CGTGTGTCGTGGGGTTTTACACGCAAATCACAGACGTGTGGTGTTACAGTAACCTTATTGTGATTGGTACAGTCAAATGAGAAACGTCACAGTTCAAAGGCACGCTGCCAATATCTATGAAGCAGAACTGCAGACGTGCACATAAGGCACTGGAACAAAGTGGGACAAAATTCTTTTCGCGAAAAGTTCATGTCTCTAGCCTATGAGGCATACTGTGCCAATGAGTGAATTCAAGTGTGAAAACTTTACTATGTTATATAAAAATGAATGTAACGTATGAGTTTATGTACAATCATCCGACTGCGTTGAGAGTTTAGTAAGTTGAGCTTGTGAAGGTTTCTGACAGAAAAAATATGATGTATTAAGGGCGGCAAAACCGAACCGGGGGCAGAACAGGATACTCTAAAAATTTGGTGAATTTTATTTTTTTAAGTGTTTTCCGAAACAGGTGAATAGTCACCCTTATCAATAATGTATACATATGAGAGAGCATAACGGAGAAGAGGTAAAACAGGGTACCAAAAAACCAAGTATGTTACTGATACATTTTTTTACAAATATTTTATGTAATGGTTATTGATTACCTTTAACACGTATACATATTTTAAAATAAGAGAACAGTGGAAAGGGGCAAATCGGGACTGGGGTACAACAGGCTACCCTAAAAATGTACTTTAAAAATTTCTCATTTCCATAATGTTCCTAAAAGGGTTGCTAATGTACCATTTAGGATGTTTAAAAATTGAAAGCCCCGCGAACTAATCCGCGTGAAATAGCTGGTAATTTTTTATTTATACGAAACAGTGTTAAGGCGTTACAAGTTACGTTATCCTCCAACGGAAAATATTTAACATGCACGCTATTCCCATAATTGCATGCCTAAGTAAATATATGTATGTTATTACAACATAAATCCAACAAAGAATACCGGCATTGTTGAAATAAAATGTTTATACAGAAATAAAAGGTTACATGTTACAAGTTATAAGAAACATAATACGATTTTTTTTAAATTGTGAACATCAAGTAAATATAGTTTTTATTTTCAACATGTATTTAAATTATATAATTAGTTGTTAGCCCACAATATCTCATTTTAGTGCAAATTATTTAATTTCACCAAGTCGGTTGGTTTTCGGCGGGAGTACGCTGCCGTAAGACGCAAATTTTGACTGATATTTAGTTACGAGACTACTGCGCGCTAAAAATTAACCATTCGAGGATAATATAGGCACTAGTAATGTCTGTAAACTGACATATCTTCGTTAAAGTATAAAATTGCTATGTTTTCATACTTGAACGTCCATAAAGGACCAAAAAGTAGTGAATATGCGTCAGTGGTAGAATGCGTAAAACCGCTAATATTATATATATATATATATATATATATATATAGCGAAATATTATCCATAGTAATGCAGCATGTCATGATTTATAGTATGGGCGGTGAATAATCAACTGTTTTCAGTCAAACACTTACATGCTACACTGAAAGTTAGCAAACAGTCCAATTTTCTCACGATACGATACATAAACATCTATATAATCAGAGGCATGTGATGAATGTAGAACAATGATACCAGAATTTCACCTATGATACATCGCAAACAAAACAAGGACCAAAGTTCGCAGAGTTAAGATAGGGACATGAAGAAATTGAATAGATATAACGAATCTGGAGTCTGCTTACACGAGAGAGGAAACTCTCAGGGGCAGTAACTGTCAAGTGAAACTGGGGCATAGTGCTTTATTAGTCGCATTTATTAAGCCTTCCCATTTTATACCTCTTTTTTCAGTCTTTCCGCATTTATTTTTCTCGCGTTAAGTGTAGGCAGGGCTAGGAAAACGACATGCACTCCTACCTTACAACCAACCGACTGGATTTTATATTTGCTGTAGAGATCAACACTTGATCATGTGAATATCCGTTCGTAAACAAGAAGCTATTAGAGGCAAAAAATTAGAGAAAATAAAGGTAAATCATAATAACTAAACTGACAATAAAACTGTGTTGAAAACAAATCATTTTCATGTTTCTTCTTAATTAAAATAAGTTAATACAAGAAGTTACCAGCATAACTAACTTTCCTCAATGTAAGTGCAAATTAAAGAAATATCGAAATTAATTTTGACAATTGTGGACCTAAATCATTAAGAACTATTATAAATCAAATTTTGGATAGTAAAGTGTATAAAATTAAATTAAACTTCCATCGTTCGCGTGGTTCTTGAAATACCTGTATTAACAATTAATCAGTTATGTATTCATGAAGTGAAATCTTCGAAATCAGAAGAAATACATAACTGAACACAAAATGAACCAACAATTTGGAACATGGTCCTGTGATAGTTCTGTACTCTAAAAAAAGGTCAAAGGAGAACTATTATAAAAAAGTTGAAGACGGTAAGAATAAAATTCTTCAAACTTAAGTCGGTATGCCAGGTTATATATGTGTACTGAGTTCGGTGGAATTCAGATTAACTGTTCATTTAAATAACTTAAAATTTCCGCAGACCGTCACTGTGTTAATAATGAACACGGCATGTACAAATAAATAAAACATCAAACTAATTTTACCGTAATTAGTAATAAATGTGTACCGAGGTTGATGACTTACTGAAAAGTCATCCTTAAGATCTCGTGTGTGTTCGAAAAATGTTCAACTAGCTGTCGTTTTGGCAAAACTAATACAGCATTGAAAAAAAAAATCTTCTTATGCTAAACAAATTTTATAAAATTCTGAAAAAAAAATAGTTATTTAGTTATTTCGTCTGCTCAATAATTCCTGCATTTTTTAAAAATATGAACAAGGAACGAACTAAGTATGTAGTACGAACAAAACGGTAAAGGCAGATTAAAAGTAGTACATGTGTATGAAACTAGAAAGATTATATATATATATATATATATATATATATATATATATGTGTGTGTGTGTGTGTGTGTGTGTGTGTGTGTGTAATATATCTTCAGATACGCCGTATGCTAAAAAATATATAAATGGCACAGTTTTGAAAATATTAATATGACTACAACGAAACACGCCAAAGTTAAGGGCGTTCAAGTGTGGAAAAATCATAATTTTATTTTTATATAAAACAGGGTTAGATTTGTAGACACTATTTGAGAGTACATTTTGTATTAAAAAAAAGTTTTAAGAGTAAAAAAAATTAGCAAATTTTATAAAAAATTTTTAAATATAAAATTTTTTTGTATAGGGTTTCTAAATGCTTCAAACCGTAGACCGTAGCATGTAGTTTTGGCGCGATTTTTTCCATTCCATTAGGTTTACTGGTTTTCAAGTTTTGCATGAAGTAAAAATATGCACATTTTGACTTTGAACTGACATTATGGAAAAACTGGCTAAGCTAAATTTTTTTTCGTAAGAGGAAATTATACTCTCAAGTAATGTCTACAAAACTAACCATACTTTATACAAATATAAAATTACGATTTTCCCACACTGGAACATCCTTAAGTAAGCTTGCTTAATAGTACATGAGTAGCAAGTTGGATGAAAACATTTTCTCGCATGTATCGTATTATACTTTAAATATAAAAATGGCTGCCAAGTTAGAAAAATTAGCATGTATAAACGAAATAAACTAAAAGTCAAGTGCCACACATTTGGCGTGTTGCGTAGGAGATACCGTAGTTGTGTTCTGGTTGCGGGATGAGGGACGACGGAAGGTTTGGGGGGGGGGGGTGGTAAGACGAGACCGCAGGGGCGCGTCTCCCCTCGGCCGTGTCGTGGTCCTCGCCACGCTGTCCCGCCCCCCTTGTGACCGGCCACCAAAGCGTGACGCAGTAACATAACCCTCCCCGCCGCGACATGGTGTGTGGTTACATAGGCTGGGGTCCACCACGTGCCTCCCAGGATTATACAATTAAGGTGAGGCACCAGCCGCCATATTGGATTTTTGCTTCCGAGAAGAAAAAGTGTGAAATTTGCGACTGTAGCCTGAATTATATTTACATTGCGTAACAGTACAAGCATCGTAGTTTAATTTTACTTTTAAGGTATATTTAAACAACAACGAGTCAGTAAATTAAGAATATAAAATAAATTGACTTATTGGTGAACTAAATATAGCTACCTTAAGAAAGTTTAAATGCTATATTTGTACAGTAGCGCAAGATAAATAAAATTCACGCTACCATCGCAGATTCACTCTTCGCTTCTCAAAACTATACCTATATTTATATAAACTAACGACCCAGGTAGCACTAATTATCTATGGCAAGAATAAAAGTCTATACATAGACACACCGCACACTTCCAAATCTTGATCTTACTTAATTAATTGATTTATTATTAATTATTATAATTAATTTTTATGCAAATTGTGACACAAAAATGGTACGAATAAAAAATAATATGTTGATCTGATAGATACCAAACTTCAAAGGATCAATCGCTGATTGCCTGAAAATTTCATCAAAATCGCTGCAGCCGTTTCAGAGTCTACAGGGAACATACATACACACATAGATTTATGGATTATATATATATGCGAGTATTTAAATAATCCAATATGGCTACTGAGGCTTCACCTTAAGGTCGCCACCTACCTGGTGCATTAGAGGTTAGACGATAATAAGCTATCTTTAAATATCTCACCGTAACAACGAGCGAAGCACTGAACTAGCGTGCAATCACCCACCGATCTACTTTTTATACGAGACTTTAAGGGCTTGTTCCCGAGTTTTTTTCAGACTGGTGCCAATAGCTCAATGTTTTTCAAAACTGTTGGTTAAAAAATATTTGAGTCAATGTGCAATCACAGGATGCACAATACTGTGGACGCGTTTTTTGAAAATAATGTACCATTCGCCAGCAAAAAAAATAATTTCCTTAATTTTTGCTTATTTTCACGACGAAAAACCAGGTACTTTTGTTAATGAAATCTAAAAAAAACCGTTCAGTACAATTCCACAAAAAAATTCAGCTACAAATTATAACATATAAGTGTCAAAACTACGCAGCGAAATTTTGATATGAGTATTAGGTAGCAATAAAAAAATAATTTTCGAAATCACTGCAAAACTCCGTAACAAGGCCTTAAGGGCCCTGCCACACGGGCCACTCTGTGGCGCGACTGTGCGCGACTTAATGGCGGACCGTCAGTTGCCATTTAAATGCATAGGAGCTAGGCACACGGGCCACAGCAGTCGTGACAGTCGCGCAGCGGATAAATAAACGCTAAATACATCAACTGATTTATACGCTTTTCTCGAAGCCAGTATGGTTAAAGTACTCAATGACAATCCTAAATAATGGTATTTGCCTACTTAACGAGCAAATATTTATCCAGAATTACTCATTCGTTACGCGTGATCTCTTGCACCGCAGTTAAATGCACGAGGTTACAGCGTCAGAGATTGTGCCTCAGAAGTTCGTAACACTGGAAACTCTTTTGTTTAAAACGTTGGCTAAAACTGTTGTCTAGGATTGTTATTGTTTGACTTTCGCAAATTGGCTTCAAGAAACCTACAGTTATAGATTAATGATTTTAGCGTTGAATTACGCACCACGCCCTCTAAAAGTCACACTCACAACGCACTCAAATTTAAGCAGGCCGACTTCAGGAGCTTTATACAACAGGCGCTATATGCCGCGTTTAAGGTACGAAAACATGGGTTCGATAAGGTCTAGACTGGCTTCGCCGTCAACAACACTGTCGCCTTTATGCGCAACGCGTGAAAACGATGTGCAATGTTATTGCCTTTGACTTTTCCCTATGGGTTTTTAAGCGGCGACTCCGCTATTTTATTTACAGAAAAAGCATAGTATAGTCCAGCTCATGCTTCTCAATTTTTGTTTTACGATTGCGGCTGGTATTTGTTACGTAACAGCAGTCAGAAAAAGCCGTTTTTAACCATTTTGAGGTGCCCTGAAAATATGTTTTTAAAGATAACAGCTAGAAAACAGAAATAAAGAACCATAGTTGTAGAGGAGGTGTATTTCCGTAGATACAGATAGCGAACGCACATTTAGTTATATCTAAAGCTGCAGACAGTTCATGCTCCAGATATCGACACTGGGGAAACGACATTAGTATTTTGTTACGTAGAATGAGCGCAACATGTTCACAAAACTGAATACATTATTTAAAACATTAGTAGCCTAAGTCTTCTGTTTCTAAATGGGAACACACTGTTTTTCGCAAACTTATTTCGGGATATTATATAAATCGTTAGCAAAAATAAATACACAAAAGACCGCAAGTCTGAGCATATATGTATTTCTACGATCCAGGCTAAGTCATTTCAAATCTCAAATCTGTATCTGCTCTGAATCAAAATTGTAGATAATAAATCAGATTTTTAATATTGTAGACATAAAATGGTCTACTCACCCGTCCTTCCCCCGACCCATCCAAAGTACGCCTTTTCCTTCCGAGTAGTAAATTCCACACGAGAAGGAAATGAAATACCTCAGAAGTAGCGGGGATATCAGTACGACTGACGGCGCCTAGCAGAGGCAGAGAGAAGCTTTTCCGGCTTGCTGTGGTGCAGCTTTAACGCCCTCTCATAAAACGTAGTTCGTCAACGAGATACAATGCGACGAAGCAACTTTACGTTCCAAGAGTATCGTTAAACAACCACTTCGGCCTGCACCTTCATGGGTCTATTGAGCGCCCATAAATACACGTCAAATGCAAGTGAAACAAAATAGACGCTCAGAATAAACAGCAATACCGTCTGACTGTATCGCTGGCAAGTACTTTTCATTAGTTCTGAGACAATGGTCACTAATAAATAATTTAAATGTCTTGTACTTCCGTTTATTGTTCCTCCGTGGAATCTTATAATTACTTACGTACTTAGCCCTTGTATTACTGTCCTGAGGTTTATTTTATCTGTAAATTAAAAATTGTATTTACGAACTATTGTTTTGGTACATAAATAATAAACATGAAAAGACTGTCGTTAAAGGTAACATAGTATACCTAAAATTTTAATATTTGTAAAGAAATCATTACGTCACAGCCACAATCCATCACAATCCTCTACAAATATTACAAGTATTCTAACAATCCTAACATTTACTACAGTTAAATATTACTAGGAGCTGATAACTACTGTAATCTATAATTGTAATATTATCATATCGAATAAGCTGTGTCCGAAACATGTGTTATGACAACAAACCCTCGCGGATGAATACCTATCGTTAGAGGGAAAATTTGACTGTTTGCTGGGTATCAACGCACGTTCAGCTTACCTGAAGATTATTGGCTTTCGCTTGTACTTGGAGCTGTTGCCCTATTTGACTGAGCCAATAAGAGTTCCGCTATTGTAATATTTGATGTATGTTATTGGTCTGCAGAGACAGCTACGTTGTGAAAGACGTGTAATACTCAACCATACGTGTCGCAATAAAACACAGTGTTTTCTAGGGTATGTTGGTACAAAACATTTTGCGATATACCATCATTAGAGATGGTGAAATTTCGCGAATTCAATGACCTGCATGTTAGAATCAAATATCCTATGCATACTCAAGTCCCGACCATTTGTCCACTAGCTGCTACTCAGTGGAACAACACACAACTAACGAATAGACAGGGCTTGAGTATGCACAGGATATTTGATTCTAGCTTACAGGTCATCGAATTCGCGAAATTTCACCATCTCTAACCATCATCTCTACATCGTACATCGACTATAAACCCATGTGTACCTATTAGGTACGTGTTTTTAGATACGCAACAAGATGTTTTGACAAGTGTATTGTATGGTGTAAGGGTATCCGACACACTGAAATAAGAAATAGGTAGAAAGGAATAACATAAATTTGCGTGGAATGAGTTAATGTAATTTGTGTACGTCAAACTACAAATCATATTCAAACTTCACGTATATGACAAAAACATTCACGAAAAGCCACTCGATTAGCCTCGGTATAATAAAGTAATCTAAGTAAAGTGTCCCTGCATTAAAAAAGTTATGTATTCTTTTATACAACCACTTCCAGACGTGTACGTTATATAATTTATGAGGTTAATACATCCCGACTAATCTGTAGTCATACTCAGTATGTACTTCTTTATAAAAAAATACAGCTTTAGTTCAAGTCGCAAGCACCTATATTTCTTAAAAAAAAAAAAAAAAAAAAATGCAATCTATGGTAGTGGCATAGTGCTCTCGCCTAGTATTTTCACTTTAACGCATGATTTTAACACGGTTTTTATCCCGTATAGTTTAGTTATTATACAACAATAAATATTGCTTAAAAATAATCGTGGTTTCAAATGATGCTATATTCGACATATTGCAAACAGACTCACATGCGCTCCTGTTTCGAATGGTTTTGCGATAATTTTTTTTAAGCCCAAACGCGAGCAGATGTCACATTAATCTATTTAGTAGTTTTATTTAAAATAATTTTTTCCAAAATAGCTAATCTTTAAAGTCAAGAAATAATACGATTTTGAATAGTAAATCAGTTAACTTAAATTAGTTTGGTTACATAATTAGCAAAAACCATAGTATTTACTGTCTACAAATAAATTATCCAAGATGGTGGAAACTATTTTAAACAAAATTGCCGAAAATATTTTTGATATCTTCTTTCGCTTAGCTTAAAAAATTATTACTGCGGAAACAGTAGCAACACGAGAAGGTAGCCTTAAGGGCGCCGCCTACCCGTGCGTTAGAGGATCAAAAGCGACGGAGCTGTAAGGTCGATTTTGAAGCGCGCATCAAATGCCGCGTCGACTCAACGAGCCAAGCGCTGACTAGCCTGCAAGCTTCCCGCCGAAAAGACTTTACTATGGGACGTTAAGCGGTGACCATATAATTTTATTCGTGGAAAGTCTGCGACTAAGTTCAGTGCAGGTCGTAATCTGAGTTTCACACACATCCGGTTAGTACATTTTGAAGCACAGAAGTCTGAAAATGCCGTTTATAGCCATGTCGGAGGGTTTAGAAACCGTGTTTTAGTGAGCATGGCGTCTTAAAAATGAGATTCAGACCTTGTCTGAAGTTTGTTTTATTTTTATACTTTGTCACAATGGACACACGTGGAATATTTTCACAAAAAAAAAACCTGTTTACGTAAACACTGCAAAGCATTTGAAGCGTGGGGTAGGCGGCCGCCTTAAAGGAGAGTTTAGACAACGTTTTTGTGTTTTTAGTTTTTGAGCCATAACATTTATTCAAGTTGTATTATCAAAATTTTCTCTTCGACAAAACATAGGATATATTCTTGGTAAATTGCTTGACATAAGCTATGCTACAAGTTTCAATAAAGAATTGTCACAATTTTAACATTAGGATTTGGGGCTTTGAAAACCCACACAGCCCGAAGCTTAATGTTTGGAGTGGCCTAATGCACGACAGGGTGATAGGGCCATTTTTCTTCGTAGAGAGAACCGTAACAGCAGTTGTTTATCTGGACGTGTTTAAACTGTTCCTGCTACCACAGAACGAAGAGTTGCAGCCGTCCATCATCTTCTAGCGATGTGGTGCTTCCCCACATTGGAGTTTGAACGTTCGGGATGTTCTGAATGACAAATTTCCTGAGAGGTGGATGGGTCGTGATGGTCCAATCGCATTGCCCTCACGCTCCCCCAGTATCACTCCTTTAGACTTTTTTTTTTTTGGTGGGGATACGTCAAGGATCGCGTGTACAAAACACTAGTCCATTACATTGCTACCTTTCGGGCAAGTATCAGCGAAGCAATCAGATCTGCTGATGCTGCAATGCTGGCCCGTACGTGGGCAGAACTCGAATTCCGTCTTGGCGTTCTTCGAACTACTAGTTTACAAATTATGATTTTTTGAAATGATAGCGGGAATTTTAAGCCTAACGTATTCAGCTCCCAAAATATTTCGGTTGAGTTTTCGAACATTTTATATTATAATATTATACGTTATTATTCAATTAAATGCTTTACTACTGTGTCCGAGGGGTTTGAAGATATGCTTAGTTGTAAAATTTATGTCGATACTAGAGTATTTGTGTACCGTCTTGCGACGAACTTGATTAAACAGTGTTTACGCTTCCTTCACGCAAACTAAAGTTATCCTCTTTGACTCCTACGTCGCATGATCAGAAATGTCATATTGCCTCTGCAGTGAGAATGAGTGTGGCAGTTTCTAACGTTCACAGATACAAAGTAGTTAAAGACTTGGAAGACGTTAGTATGGACATCCAAACCATAATCCCTAGTCGAGGCAAATTGAGCGCAAATAAACCGTGCCACATAATTTTGCTACTATAAGCTCACCTTGCGTGAAACAAGTATTTCTCTGTAAAACATAAAAACATGTTACGGGCGCGGTCTACCGCAATTTTCATCAACATTATTTTATTTTTTATTTGTACTATATATTTATTTATTATTTTAGACACAAAATGTGACTAAATTTGGCTTTTATGAAATTTTTTTATCTCTCATAGTTTTCGCGTAATGGCTTGTTAAAATCATATTTTGCATGTTTCCGTTTTAACGACTACACTAAAACTATCCACTGTGATTGTTTTGAGTTTGGTATATGAGTTTAAGACATTGCAGGCTACAGTGACATGCTCATAAAATTAAAGAATAAAAATTATTTGTATTAAAAAATTTATTAAATATTTTAAATTTTTATTTTTAGTTTCAACATTATTTTTTAATTCAAATAATTTTATGAGCATGTCATTGTAGCCTGCAATGTCTTTATCCACTGAGATTTTTTTGAGTTCGGTGTATCAGTTGGTTTTAGTGTAGTCCTTAAAACGGAAACATGCAAAATATGACTAACAAGCCATTACGCGAAAACTATGATAAATAAAAAAAATTTCATTAGAGCCAAATTTAGTCACATTTGGTGTCTAAAATAAGAAAATATATATATGGTACAAATAAAAAATAAGAAAATGGTGGTGAAAATTGCGGTAGCCGCGCCCTTAAGGGCGTTCAAGTGGGGAAAAATTCATAATTTTATATTTGTATAAAATAGTGTTAGTTTTGTAGACATTACTTCAGAGAACATTAACATCTAACGGAAAAAAATTAGCTCATCTAGTTTTCCCGTAATGTCACTTCAAAGTCAAAATTTGCATATTTTTACTTCATACAAAACATGAAAACCAGTAAATATAATGAAATGGAAAAAATCTCATCAAAACTACACATCACCGTCTACGGCTTGAAGCATATTCAAACACATTATAAATTATTTCTGTGTTTAAAATAAATTTCTAAAAGTACAAAAAAAAATTTAAATTTTGAAATTTTTTATTTAACATAAACTTTTTTTTGTAACGGGTTTTAAATGCTACAGGCCATAGACAGTAACGCGTAGTTTTGATAC
>PNEQ01056453.1:74305-104987 GCA_003012365.1 Medauroidea extradentata
CTTTATGTTAACTGGTTTTCAAGTTTTGTATGAAGTAAAAATACGCAAATTTTGACTTTGAAGTGCCATTACGGGAAAACTAGATGAGCTAATTTTTTTTCCGTTAGAGGTATATGTACTCTCAAGTAATGTGTACAAAACTAACACTATTTCATACAAATATAAAATTATGTTTTTTCCCCACTTGAACAACCTTAACTAGCTTGTCTTACGGCGCCCGCCTACTGGCAGTGTGTTTGTGTGAGTGAGGCCCGGCGCCAAAGGCGATGTTGACCGGCTCATCTGGTGCGGTATCGCCTCTACCGCAAATACACTGACACGGCGTGCAGTGCTATCGTAAATCGCTCGGGTGACTTGCACATTTAGTGGTGACCCATCTCTCTTACTGATGAAAAGTTTTAAGAAAAGGCCATTGCATGTTTCTAGAATAGTTGCACACGAATCCCGAGAGTAGTTTCTCAGAACAGGTTGGAAAGTTGTTTATAGCCATTTTTAGGGGCTTGGGAATGATTTTAGATTAGAATTAATGCTTTGTAACTACCTGTCCGTAGTTGCTTAAGTGTATTATTTTATTTTCGTACGTTGATGCAAAAATACGTTTTGAATAGCTCGTAAAAGAAACGTTTTTACGAACACACTGCGACGTATTTTTACCGCGTTGTTTACGGTGCCCTTAAGGGTCCTGTCCACCAAAGAAAACGTACCAGGGAAGAATGTGGTATAAAATAATGCACTGATGACATAAACCACACCATCTTCAAGTGACGCTTCATTTTCACGTGTTTATACCAGTTCGAGTGTTGCTTATTCAATAAGTCTTCGTGGAACAATTCTTTTCTTATTATTTAATTTTAATAGTAACTACCGAATAATTTCTACGGCAGTGAAATGGGTGTGGTGTAAATAAAATAATCCTATAAACCTCCATAATGACAAATTTCACTGTTAAAAATATTACCCTTACGAAACGAAATATATGATGAACTGGTTGCAAATTATAAAATTTAAAAAAAAAAAATGCTTTTATATGAAGATACAAAGGGAAATGGCTGTTTAGAAAAAAAATAATATTGGTTAAATCTCTGTGGTTGTCATCAATGTAATATAAATGAATATATATTGTGAAGAATATCACATCGTGGGTTGTTTCTGATGTAGTATAGCTACAGATGATGATTTATCGCGGGAAAATTTGACTGTTTGCTGGGTTTTCAAGTACGTTCAACTTATCAAATGTTCACTGGCTTTTCCCTGTACGTGGAGCTGTTGCCCTTTCGATGGAGACAATAAGAATCCCAGAATATGTAATATTTGATGCCTATTATTGGTCTGCTTACATTTACATTGTGTCAGACGTATATCACCCAATCATACATGTTGCAAGAAACTACAGTGTTTTCAAGTGTATGTTGGCACAAAAGAAGTATCGCGATATACCATCATAATTATGGTATTTATACTATTTCCATCCGAGTCTCTCCGTATACTTACTTCATTTCGGTTTGGCTGGCTTCTAGAGGCTTCTTTATCAGAGTTCCTCTTCGGAAGCATAAGAATAATCCTCTAAGTATAACCCACGTACAGAGCATCAGTCTAATGCTTCCGGAGAGGAACCCTGATAAAGAAGCCTCTAGAAATCAGCCAAACCAAAATGAAGTAAGTATACGGAGAGACTTTTTTTTTCAAATAAGTTACGAGAAATTTACAGTTTTAAACTTATGCTTTTAACGCTTACTTATGTACTATGACCGCTTAAGGAACAATGCTAGCATTCGCCTGGAGGGATTTCGAAAAACCAAAACAAACTCGGATCCTGTCGAATGTGAGTCCAACGTTGTGGCGTTGTACCGCCTTACTCGGTATGAATACGAGAACGAACTAGGTTTGATTTATTCGTTAAATAGAAAATCGTGCTGCCGTCAATTGATTAAAATCTATACAAAAGTATAAACACGGAAGGTTATACTAGTTACGAAAATAATTTAGCAGTACTTTCAGCCTGCTATATACTCTTTGTCTTAGCGTGGTTTACAGTTTCAGATATTCTCATCGAAATTGCTGTAAGGTTTATTTTAAACTAATTTGGGAATAAAATCAGAACACTTAATACCTGAAGTTTACTCTCAAGATATACCGGAGGTGACAAAATAGGTTTTGATAATTTACATACCGCAATGACAATAAACTAAAATCCAATATTGTTACCTGTTATGTCCGGTTGTATGGACAACACTGCTTTCTATCCAAATTTACTTACTTCGCCCAGCAAATTAATTGCTGAAGATATTTTGTGAAGTTCTCTCAACTTCGAGGGGTCTAATTGCTGTAGTTAATTTGAACGATCTTCGAGCGCCATTGCGCTATCTTCCCTAGCCACTAATCTGATTAAGTCATTCCTCACGTACTCGGGAAACAAATTGTTTAGCAGGAATAAAACTCACTCGTCGCGGTGCATATCCTCTTTCGGGGCCGGTCGTCCAATGGAACGGATTTCAACTGAAAAATGTTCGGCCGTCGACAACTGAAACGGCGGAATGATCAAAAAATAGGAGAGGGCATTGCAACGCGTCCATTAAACACACCCCATCGGAAGTTTGCGGCCAGTTGACGGTCCGATATAACTGACTTTCCTGCAAAAGAGTCCAGCGGGAAAAATCCAAGTACGTCCCATAAGATCCCCCGTGCATGCGCGACCCCTGTACACGCAAGACAGACAGTTAGGTTAGGTTATTCTAATTTAGTTTAGATTAATTTAAAATATGAAACATACATATACACAGTATGAGTCGGGAGGAAAGGTACATGCTTTGAGGGGTGATAGTACTAGTGATTCTGAACAAAATGTATCTGATAAACATATGCACTTTTCTTAACCGTTTCAGAGAAACCAAATGAAAACAACAAGGAACGGGATAAGTGCAGGTGACGGTAAATCACGCTACTGTTATCTTACGCTGTGTGTAATTTTGTACATTTCCACACGGTGGAGCTCTAAGCATGGTGCAGTTGTTTACCTCTGTCTAAGTCCTACAGTTGTCCTAGTATTGTAACGTGTACAGTGAATACAGTTCAGAGTAGTCAAAAATGCCGCAGACCTTCACACATGCAGAGTATGCTGACATAATGTTTGTCGACGGTTTCTCCGATGGGAATCCCAGAGCCACTGTTCCTGAGTACGAACGACGATTTCCTAATCGCATAGTTCCATATAGCAGGGTGTTTAGCAGGGTGTTTACAGCATTGCGTGACCGTGGTACGCTTCCCAGCGTAAATGTTGTATCTAAACGTCCCGTACAACAAGCTCTTAATAAAGTTGAGAACGTTCTTCAGGTACTAGAACGCAGCCTAACAACTCGGGACGAATTGCTGCTCAACTTCATATTCCACAAACGAGAGTGATACGCACAGTAAACGACCAAGGTCCGTATTCATATCATCGGCAGAGTGTGCAACATCTGCATTAAGGAGATGATGTCCACCGGCAAGAATTTTGTCAGTGGATAACTGCCAATGATCGATTAATTCCACGTATTCTGTTCACTGATGAGTCAACATTTACCCGCAATGGAATCAACAACACACGCAACTCTCACGTATGGGCAGACGAAAATCTACACCCTACTGTTGAAAGGAATTTTCAACGACGTTTCTCAGTTAAGGTGTGTTGCGGTGTTATTGATGACCAACTCATCGGTCCAGTAGTTCTAGATAATTGTCTTAATGGAGTACGGTATCTTGATTTTCTTCAGAACGTGTTTCCAGATTACTTGGAGGATATCCCTTTGGCAACAAGAGCTCGTATATACTTTCAGCAAGACGTAGCTCCTGCACATTCTGTACGGCCAGTGACACAGTACCTTAACGAAACGTGTCCTGGGCGTTGGATCGGTCGCCATGGAGTCATAGCTTGGCCACCGAGGTCACCTGATCTTACCCCATTGGATTACTGTGTGTGGGGTTGGCCTAAATGCGAAGTCTATACGCGCAGGGTGGACACAAGAGAGGAACATCTCACTCGTATTTACCATGCTTGTGCTCAAGTAAAGCAATGTACTAATGAGCTCAGATCAGTAACACAGCAGCTGTCTATCAGAGCAGCAAAATGCATTGAAGTTGGTGGTGGAGTGTTTGAACATGTTTTGTGAGGAAATGTATACAATTAAGCAAAACATACAATACCAGTTCCGTGATTTACCGTCGCCGTCACATTTCACGTTCCTCGTTGTTTTCATTCGGTTTCTCTGAAACTGTTAAGAAATGGGAATATGTTTATTAGGAACATTTTGTTCAGAATCACCAGTACTATCGTGCCTCAAAGCATGTATCTTTCCTCCCGACTCACCCTGTACATATGTGCTCTGATTCAAAGGAGACGATTTTGTAAGAATAGAAAAGTACAGTAAAAATAAATATGCGGTGCTGAAATTACTCGCATCTGCGCAGAAATGTTAAGACGTACTTGCATTTACCCAGCTAGACTCTTGTTTTCCGGTCCCAGTTGGCCTTCTAGTGTAAAAAGTAGAGTTTAACGTTAAATATACGTGCAATGTTTCTTTCATCATGGACGCCGAAAACGAATGACAGTAGTCAAGAGCGGATCCAGCTCTAGGTTGGGAGGAGGGGTCCGGGACCCTCCCCCGAAAAAAATCGTTTTAAATGTGCAAAATGGTGCTGTTTAAGGCATACCCTAAACAAAATAATTAAATATACCACTTCAAAAATGTGTTATATTTAATAAATAAACTATACAAAAAGTTGAAGGCTCCCTGGGCCCCCTGCCCTCCTGGATCCTCGTCTATTAATATTATTAATATAAATGTTGCCATTCGAGAATAACTTGTGGGATCTGTGCAAATTGTGAAATTCCCCCAGACGCCAACTTTCTGACAAAACCGGATGGATCGAATATACATATTTGCCCTTCGTCTCGTATAGCAAGCTGTGTCTCTCCACGTCCTTTGCTGTAATACTTTACATTATCCCGTCGCACGAGAACATAGAAACCGGCAATTGACGGCGGAACGTCGGCTCCAGTGACTTCTCGTGCGGCTCTTCTGCCAGTCGACTGATTATTCGGCCGAACACGGCAAGATGAATGTTCGGCCATTCACGGTGTCAATGAACGTGAGGGCGTCTTCAACACTGGCGAAACATAAAACAATACGAAACTTGAACCAGCTAAACCTAAGTTTCCTACACGAACACGCATATCGCGCCACATGTCTTCTACAGTATCTCAACGATATATTACCAGCCTCATATTTCTTACTAAATTAGTGACATCCCAAACATTTTCAATAACGCTTCGTGTTACAGTCAGCAACAGCAAATAACACTGAAAAAATGGACGTCAGAAAAATTAAATTTATAGAGACTAATAATTGGCTATAATATGCATTCAGAATAAATAAATCCTGTGTGAAGAAAATAACACAAACTATGCAGGTACTCATAAATTAGGAATTAATTAATATTCTGACACAATTTGGTCATATATCTTTGGCAGGGATGTACAGTACATCAAACAGCAATAGGCAAGCCATCAAAGATTCTTATGACAAGCCCATAGAGATATTTATGTACCACTGTGTATCTATTGAATCATTATGCCCATGCAATGTTGTTTGACGACATCAAAGATTTTATGGTTAGTAAAATAAGCAGATACATATGTGGGATTGACGCAACATGTCTTAATTGTTTATTCCCTTGAGGACAATGAGCCATTCCACAACTATTTGCAGGTAAACTTTCAAATATATTTTTTGTTAAAATTATATTACAACGAATAGGATTTTTTTATTCATAATCGGATAGGCAACACGAAAATAATGTTTCAATTCATGCCAGTCTTTTTACTGTGATATTTATTTCTATTACAAGTCTACCCGATTGGAAAAAAAGTATTTCCGAGTGTTTAATCTTAACTTTGTTAGACTCGCCGACAGACTGCAGTTTCTTTGCGAGAGCTTCTATTGAGTAGGCTCTGTTTTTCCAATCCTGCCCTAAAATATTATTTCACTAATTACGTAACTGAAGAAAATTAAAAACTTCATAGGTCTATGTCATGTGGTTTGAGAATAATACTACAGAGCAAATGTTACTGATTAAAAATTTAATTGAGATGTAAATCAATTGCTTTGGAACAATCATAACACTATTTGTTTGGATTGAAACTACAAACAATATTTGATGAATCACCGAGGTAAAGTGCAGCACGATCATACGCGCTAAATGATTTTTATAAGGGGGGGGGGGCATTTAATTTAATTTCAAAAAGTAATTATGAAAACATAGTTTTTAACATACTGTACACGCGTGCCAACTCTCTTCTGGCAGCAGTCTCCTCGGTACTGGGAAAATGCAGCTGCCTGCAAACTTTTTAGACTGGAGGAATTCATAAAGTGAGACGTCATATTGGCGGCGTGTGCGCGGAATTCTGTAGCTCTCGTAGCACTGCACCATATGAAGACTGGTGGGTTTGCCAGGAATCTTGTTTGGCGTGAACTAGACGAAAGGAATATTCCCTCTCCATTTCTGCGCATGCTCAACCTTGGCATTTTATCTCCTAAGGCCAACTTCGACTCGTAACTGGGCCGTGATAAAACCGAAAAGTTTTATTGCGGGGAAATGAAGATCAGAAAAATATACTGCTCCATAAATGTATGTCCCATTTACGGGGCATTAAATATTTCCAACTGAACTACGAGCTTAACTGCAAAACGACAGAAGTAGTAATGTCCTCTGCTTTTATGACTGTCACACCGGTAAATCCAGTTTAAGTTCGGTGTGTTCTTATTTCCTCAAACTGAACGAAACCAAAGAAAATAAAAAATTCAGTCATTATGCTCACTCACCTTAATTGCCTACATCTTGCGGGAAAAAAAATTATTCGAAATGGCAGAAATAAGTTTCTTAACAATGTTTTAAGTAATGCTGGAAAATAATGCTTGTCATTCACAAGAAGTGGTACAATAATATGATATCGATGACGAAATATATTTGCGAACTTTCTCTTAATAAATTTGCGCACTTAACACAACAGTATTTGAATTTTAAACAAAACTGACACACCTTTAAGATAATGGAAGCTATTAGTCTATAAGAAAAGCGCAATTAATTTGCAAAAAAAAAAATAGATATGAAAATAAAAAATATTCTAAAGAAATCTGTTTACACAAAAATCGGAAA
Source organism: Medauroidea extradentata (assembly GCA_003012365.1). Classification (NCBI taxonomy): domain Eukaryota; kingdom Metazoa; phylum Arthropoda; class Insecta; order Phasmatodea; family Phasmatidae; genus Medauroidea; species Medauroidea extradentata. The sequence continues at coordinate 81,497 of PNEQ01056453.1, forward strand.
AGTTAAGAAATGTCGATTACAGTATACAATTTCGTATTTTCATGTCTAACTTCGATGAACTTTAGAGTGTATGAACTGATTCTTGCGTGAATCACCGAACTGATATTTAGTTAATTTACGACTTTTTCAAATTTCCATATTTAGACAAAAATTTAAACAGTACACTTTTTGCCTGCTTCCGAGTAGTGAAAAAACAAAAATCAATAGGGTTTGAATAACCAATAGATAACATCAATTCCGCAGAATCGAAAGGCCTATCAGGCCTAAATTAAATTAAAAGAGCACACTGTTACAAGTTTAAGACAAAAAACTTTACGTGTGGGCAATTCCCATGAGTTCTTTTGGGATAGAGGTCTTATAATTATAAATAAAAAGAGTTAAATTAAGTACAATTTGGACTGTGCCACAGAACGTTAATTAACTTTGACAATTAAAGCACAAGAATATTTACGATTATTCAGTTAAAGACTACAAATCACAATAAAAGTTCAGTCATGTATCCTTTCAACAGTTACTCAAATAGTTACAATGTACAACCTTAACAGTTCTAAGGGAGGATGGCTCACCATGCACAGTGCAGCACCCAGAGTGCACCACTGTGTTCACTCTTTAGGTCTTCGGTTCGACTCCTGTCGCCCACCTCCTTCTTCACCTGTCGACCCGCAGCAGAAGCCCCCTTGTCTCACCCAGTACTGCTCCGAAGGTATGTGCCTGTAGCCTCACAGTAGACTCCGACGTCACCAAGACGTCTTCCTGACATCACCAAGATGTCCTCACCAGCCTCCCTGCACAAGTTTAGCACCTCCTCCGAGCAGGACCAATAGCGATCTCTCGAAGTACTCCTCTTGAATCATCAGGTAGACAGTCGCCTCAAGTAGCCAGTTACTGCCCTCCTCGACACAACACCGTCAGTGTTGTCCTCCACAGCTCACCACCTCTGCAGCACCTGCCACACAACACCACAAGTGTTGTTCGTCCTTCCTTCAGCCCGCTGGCGTCACACAGCCTCGACAACAACTACTGTCGTGTTGCCATCCTCGAGACGTAACACCTCGTCAGCTCAGTCGCGCCGACACAACACCTGAGTGTTGCCTGTCCCTTCTGCAGGGCGCTGATGCTACTCAGCCTCGACACCGACCATTGCTGCCGTGTTGCCATCCTCGTGATGCCACACCTCGTCAGCTCCGCCGATGTTACATCAGCTTCGACACCATTGTGATACCGTCCTCAAGGCGCTGGGTCCTCATTTCTGCGTCGCCGTCAGTGTCTCCTCTCGACCCGTGACTTCTCACGATGTCCATCGCTGCCCAGTGGCAATGCGGCCCCTAAGGGCGCTGCCTCACACCACTCTCGGTTTCACTTCATCTCCACGACTCACTACTAAGACTCCATAAGACTATCACAAGCCTCTCACCTCCCGACTACGCACAAGACTGCCTCATATTGCGCAGTTCCGACGCTTTTATACGGCCCCTTCAATGACGTCAATGGCTGATGAAATATGGTGACCTGAAGTCTAAAAGTAGACATTACCTCGGTCGTACTTGTATATAGTCACGTATTCGCACTGGCATCATCGGGGAAACCCAGTGACGTCTCTCGGGAGATGCGACATAGCTGCAAAAACGCATGACATCACTGGTTGACTCACAGGACTGACCACCCAGCATGATGTAATGTGCCTGCTGCCCGGCCAACATGCAACAATACTTTAATAACAAAAAATGCATTACTAAATAAACTCAACTGTATTGTAAGTGCGACGAGAAAATTAACGGACAGACGAATTTATAACGGAAAGTATATATATATATATATATATATATATATATATATATATATATATATATATATATATATATATATATATGTATATATATATGTATATATATATATCTGAGTCCGAAAAGATTTTATAATTTAGTTTCAATTCAATTCATGTAAAAATATAAATTTAAACAGGGCATCTTAACCAAGAAATTAAACTTGCTGTTTGTAAAAATATAAATAAAATTATATAGTATCTGCTGCTATATACTAGACATTTGTCAGTCCTACTTTCGTTATAGAATTAAATATATCTACTAACTTCCTTACCACTGATTGAGCTACAAAATAAGATAAGGAAATGTAATTCACAACATCATCCATCACTTACTGCAGATTCTTAAAGTTTTTATACATGGGCTTATCTTTAGCCTCTATGAGTGATTATATATAGGATATCCGCACTTAACGTTTAAAAGTCTCCGTAGCGACGTAGAGGACCTTCAGACAAGTAATATGATACAGGTCACTTGGGGGTACTCGGACGGAAATTGCCTTAAAACTGGTAACGAAGATGTAATATGACGTTACACCTGCGTCGCGCGGTAGTCGTCATTTAGCTCCTCCAATTATGGCGTAGGTACAATATCAACGGTTCACCTCATCTGCATGCTGTCAGCATGGCTCAGTACACGTTTTGAAGTCAGCCTTCTGGGGTTCGAGTCTTGGTCTCTTCAAAACTTTCATTTGTTATTGTGATGGAATGTGATTTGATTTTATGTACGGTATGTTTGTTTTCCTTTGTCTTTATTTACAAAACCATGCATTGTAGTCTCATTGTTTTAGTTGCGTAAAGAAACGAAGCTGTTGCGTTACAAAACAAGATATTGTTTTTGTTCGTGTAACGTTTCTTTAGTGACATCCTCTTTAATTAATTGTACAGAAACGTTAAAGGATGTAGTAAGAAACAAGAAGGTGACGTGTAAGCATCGGTAACGTTTGTAAATCAATGAATAACCTGAAAATTCGCAATAACACTTTCAAAGCCAAGATTAGGCCGCGTCTGAACAACTCCGTTTAAACGACACTAAACATTAAACAAAACGTTTCCAAACTGAAAAGTAATTGACTGTCTCGCTATTATTTACAATTAGCGCCGTTTAGCAGCAATGCAGGCGTTACAACGCTGAACCATTGATGCACGTACGCGGGCAAAAATGGCTGGATTTTCGTGGATTTCCAATGGAGTTGCTGCAATGCGGGCAACAAGATCTTCTTCGTCTTGTACAGGCGTTCTGTACACTAATTCTTTCGTTGCGTCCCAGAAGAAAAAAAATGCAAGGGATTGAGATCAGGTGACCTCACATGCCAGGGAACTGGACCGAAACGCCCGATTCCAGGGTACATAAGGTTCAGGTGGTTTCGTACCAGTATTGCACTATGTGCCGGCGCCCCGTCGTGTTGTAGCCACATGGTTGCTCGCACCTCGAAAGGAACCTCTTCAAACAGCTCCGGTAAGACGTCTCGTAAAAATACGAGATAGTTAGAACCCGTTAGTAGAACCAGTAATTTTTGGTGAAAAGAATTCTGCAACTATTTGTTTAAATGCCTTTTGTGCACATGTGCTTCTCTGCTTCTCGGTTGGCGATTGGAAGTTTTTAATTTACGGCGTCTTGGGGTACTACCCGCAAATCACAGACTTATGGTGTCGCGGTAACATCGTTCTGGTTGGTACAGTCAAATGAGCCACGCCTCTGCCCTATTATGTTCTGCCAATAACCACGAACCAGAGTTGCAGGTGTGCACTTAATGCCTTGAAACAAATTGTTGCAGAATTCTTTTCACCAAAAATCACTGGCTCTACCCGTTAGTCTCTCTGGTAAAATATAGGGACTCATTAAACGATCTTCTAAAATACCTGCCCAGACATTAACTTTAAACTATTCTTGTCGGCCACGTTTGTACGCACTATGTGGATTGTTCACAGCCCAATGGATATTATCTTTGGTACTGAAAATGAAATTTTCATTTAAGTTGGCTTCATCAGTAAACATTACCAGTGAGGGAAACTCGGGATTTTGAAGAGATTCTTCGCAAAATCGCTCGCAGAATTGGACTCGAAGAGAGTAGTCTCCTGGATTAAGCTTCTGAACTGTGGTTTTGTGATACGCCTTGTATTCATTGCCCTTCAATACCGACCAGACAGCCATTTTCGAAATACTTAATTGTCCAGCGATGCGACGGGTGCTGGTGCAAGGGTCATTATCGACCCTGTGTAACACAGCCTCCTGGACCCCGTTGTGGAGAGGTTGGTTAGCCCCACGTTTTCGATGGGCCTAAGGAAATGTTATTTAAATTGGCCTTTGTGTCCGACGTAACTGCACGTTTGGATACAAATTATCGTTAGGTGTTTACTTACTTGCACAGAGCCGGTTTCACGTAGTCGACTATCGACAGTCGAAAAATAAACATGGCTCGGTAAAACACACTGCGGAAATCTTTCTGAATACAGGCGCCGAGCTGAGAGCGCATATGAATTGGCAGCACCAAAACACAAATGCTTATCTGCCAGTTCATTGAAAGTAAACCTGTTAATTTTTGTGGTAGCACTATGACAAACAAAGCTTTCGTTGTATAGTCGATTCACAATTGCACTACTTACTGCACTACTGATAACACCAAACAAAGACGCAAACACACTGCGCCGTCTTAAATTTGTACTAAATTTACTTATTTTTTTAACTTAATATTTTTCTTTAATATTCATTCAATCGCTTGTTAAGGCAGAACAAGTTTATCAACGCTATTCATTTTCTAATTTTATGATCATATAAAGTGTTTGTTGCTTTTTAGGAATTTTTAAAAAATTGATTTTCTTTATTATTTCGGCCATACATGCATACGTACCTGTCTTGTCAGTGGCTTGGCATCCTTGGCCAGGGCTCTCACTTCTATCTTCACGTCCCCGGAGTTTAATTTCACGCCGCATGTAAGGTTAACTTCTGCTGTTCACGCAGCGATCCCACGCTCAGAGATGCCAACCCTGTACCTTGTGCCTTCCCCCACCCCCCTTCTGATGGTCAGAAAGTGCTTGGTACCGTGCTTGTACAGTCAGTTGTAACTGGTTTAATCTGTACTGTGTCAAGTATTGTAGGCCATCTTGACAGTTTTCGACACTCGCGCGTCATCTCCTGACGTTTTTTTAATCTCTTGTACCGGTACGCGGTCTCCAGCAGCGTCGGTTTTGCCGCCAGTATATGTTACCACCTTGTGCGCGCCAGACGTGTTTCTGGACGAGAGTACTTTTACGTGTCTTACGTGTGTAACACGGACTATTTTCCGCTCAGGATGTAGTCACTCTTGGGCTACTCTAGTTTTGCTTATATTTTTGTAGAAATAGCGCCGTAGTTTCCATTTTTGAAAAACGAAACGTAGTGAGAAATTTTAACAATCTACATCTACTAGCTTCAAGATGCTACCTACGTAGCTTTTATTCACCCTCATCATTGGTAAGTGTTACCGCCGTGAGAGTCCATTCCCTTTTTATTAGTCCCGAGCAATAACGAAATTTTTCCGTTTTTTTTTTTTTGAGGGATTCGATTTCAGTTTCAATTTCAAGTTCCAGTCCCAGCTTCGAAGTTTCAGTGTCGCAGTTTCAAGTTTACATGTGCTCGATGCTTTACCGAAATGCTCCTGTCTCTGCCGATTTGGCAGACTGTATTGGCTATGGCCTGGTCTCACCACTTCCGCAGCATGGCAATAAGTAGCCGCCTCACGGACTTTTTTTATTATAGTTTCCTGCTCTAAGGATGCTGCAACCTTCGGTATGGCACCTTATACACTTAATTTCTTGCCTGCCGACGTGTAACACAAAAAAATGATTCACCAAAAAATGTAACCTATTTGATTTTTAATGTCTAGCAAATATGCAAAGTTTTATATAAAAATTACTGGCACTTAAACTTATGTATTATTTCTTTCCTTTACTACAATTATCCTCTGAGTTAATCAAATTAAATGATAAATAATCATTCTCTACCGTTACTGTTTACCAACTCGCAATAAATTAACAGGTAGCAGATTTTGTCTATAGTGACGTGGTTACATTCTTGGTTGCTTGTGTTCTTAAAATTTATGTAATACCTATTATTGAAACTGTCTATTATGATATACAGTAACCGAGGGAGTGTAACAACTTACAGACCCACACAGGCCTTCATTCATCTGCCACCTCTCCTCTTTCCTTGTTCGTGCGAGTCAAAGCCACCATGCCGTCTTCCGAAAAACGAGCAGAAATAGGACACACAAAATGGTAATAACAACACTGGATGGGACCAAGACTCGAACCCCGGAAGGCTGACTTCAAAACACAAAACATGCACTGAGCCACGCTGACAGTATGCCGATGAGACGAAGCGTTAAGATTGTACCTGCGCCATATTTGGAGCTGCTAAATGACGACTACGGCGAGACGCAAGTGTGACTTCATATTACATCTTCGTTACCCATTGTAAGGCATTTCCCGTCCGAGTACCCCCCCCCTTCCCCTAATTGTCCTATATAATTTTACTTGTCTGAAGGTCCTCTACGTCGCTACGGAGAGTTTTAAACGTTAAGCGTGGACACTCTGTATAATCTCTTCCTGTCAGAAGAAAAAAAATATAAATTTGCATGTCAAATTAATTTAGATGGGACTTACTCAGCTGTTGAACATACACATGACACTGCAGACCTTTATTAGTTCACCTCTGTGTGGCCCTCATTGACACATAATTTTGGAGCTGTTTTTTCAACGACCTGAAACATCCGAAGAAATGAATGTTTTCATGCCAAGGACACTCGTTAACACCTACATATATTTTTATTAGTATTACGGTATTTTCTATGGAGTTGTAAAAAAATGGTCCAGAAGAGGTATTGTAGAAGTTTACTGAGCTTCAGCTAGTATAATTTACAGTAACAATTCTATATTTGTTACCGCCAGTACTTAGGAGTAGGCAGCACTCTTGAGACTTGTGGAACTAACCTCAAGTGAAAGATAGTAAAGCTTGCACCTAAAATGGAAGTTACAGACCTGAATGGCTAAAATCAATTTTTACCAACAATATTTCCGAACACTTTAAGTAAGTAATTACCGATTTATCTCGTATTTCCCTCCACGGTGCCAACAAATAGACCGTGAGTGGTTGGCGGCATTTAACTGCCGATGACAAAGTGACGTCGCTATTCAAATTGCTCCACGCCATCGAGTTCCAGATTAACGTGAGCTCGTTTGACTGTGATTTGGTCCAGAGCAGCGAGATTCTGCTGAATACGCGCTTTACTTTCGACAGTATTTCATCGTTTATTTCTCTTTAACATCGGCGCTCCCACGGTTTCTACAAATCTCTGCATGTCGCAGTGTGGGACGCCAAATTTGTTGCCTTTTTTCTCTAGCAAGCATAGAGCGAGCAGCACATTCGCGATCGTATTCACAGCACCGTTTATCGCAAATAAAACAAATTCATTCCATTAAATAAATTATTTGAAAGCGCAACAATGCCATCTGTTTATGCAATAAGTTTTTATTTTTTGTTATTTTATTCAACCAAAATTCCAACTAGCCAGAAATTATTACAAAACATAGAACTAGAAAATTTAACTTTTTTATTTTTTTTACGTTATGTGAGTAGAATCACTGCAATAAGTAGAGAAAATGTCTCAACATTAGCTTATTCTCAAATATTCCAAACGAAAAATTTAACTCGAAATCTGTGGATTCTACGTATTTTTTTAATCGCTGCTATGAAAATGTTTCTCAGCCTACGCATTTCAGAGTTTTTTTCCTCACTTCTTTCCGGCACTTTGTTATCAGTTAAAATGTATGAAAATGTTATAAGTAGTATTTGGTGCGATGATACGAGTTTTTATAAAATGTACTAAACTGAAATGCATTTCCGCAATATTGCGAGATGCACAGGTTATAAAATTGCGTGTCTTCTTTCCACGGGGTTTACAATACACATAAAGAATTATAAATTATTACTTCAAGTACCAATATTAAACTTCTCAAAAATTTTAAGTAAGTGGAGAACACGACTACAAAACTATATGACATCAAGTACGACGAAGTAAAATTTCTGATTCATGACTTGAACTAGTTCTGATCACAGACATAAAAGATGCGATCTACAAGTCACAGCGGTAGTATGAGACACTTCATTATCTTATTATCTTACGGGATTCGTGTTCGGCTCCCCGCTTCTACTCCGCTTAAATGACTTCTTGTGTTTTATTTATTTACATTGTAGTCTTCCAAGCAAACCTGATCATTCCCTTTGCAATAGCCAATGTATATTCATGTATTGTATTATTCGTACCGGACCACAAAGTGCGTTGACCCTGGATGTCGTCGTCAGCATCTGATTGTTGGAGAGTATGCAAGTTATACAGAAAAAGATTCACGTACACCAAGGGGAAAAAAAGGAATTAATCATCCCCGGGAATATATATATTTTAATGTCAAAATGCTGCTATTTGAGGAAGGTGTTGGCGAACCATAACGTGGAATATGCAACTGTAATAAATTGTTATATCTTCTAGGACATAATTACCTCTGTAAATAAAAATTTTACATCATAAGCACTACACGTAAGTATTCGTACAAAAGATCGGTATACACACCAACTAATAATATTTCCCTTCACAATGTACCCATATCTCAACTCTTCTATGTACGACTGCAGAATCACATTAATCAAACTTAGAAGGTAATGATTTCGTGATAACAAAAAGTTTAATGAGAACATTTGTGTTTTTGTAGTGATAGGCCCTATATAATATATCAAGCTTGCTATCTACAATTTCCATTACGAAAGCAGTACCCTACTTTTAGAATACTTAAAATGTTATTACGATGCATTTGTTAATAATATTCAATATTATTTTTAATTTTGAAAACTTATATTGGTAATCAGCCTCCAAGCTGATCCGAAAACTTTCCTCAGAATGATATTAATATTATAAATACACTTCCATGTATCTATCTTCACGTAAACACACAGCTACATGGCTGAACCATTTCTGGGCCATAGTTGACCGCTAGCAACTGAAATAAGAAACAAATGTAACATTTCGTTACAAAAAAAAATTGCCATATTAAAAACATAACTGTGCTAAAATTAAACTGAAAAATAAAGAGCTTACCCTAACGATTACGAAAACAAGTAACCCATTAAAATTCAACCATCAACGCACTTAACTAATTTTTTTACATAAAACTTAATGTGACTCATGAAAAACGCTAAATTACATGCATATTTTCTGCATTTCTCACTAGTAAGTTGCAAGAGGAATTAATTTTTACCTTATAGATAAAAATCTGTTTGCAACGTTGTATTATAATCAACTTCTTACTATTATTATATCAAGGCAAGGAGATGCAGCAGGCGTAGACATGCCCATGTTGTCACACATTCATACACTTGCACATTAGCAAACAACGACATTTCAACATGAAGAAGAAAATACAAAATTTTGTTTACTTCCTAGTTCGAAGACAATTTAGCTTATAAAGTTATACAAAAATAACGAAATTATTATTACATTCCATACCTTCAACTTGGTAACTGGAGTGCGGAGACTTCAAAATACAACGATATACGGAAGACATAATTGAAGATATGTTCAATTTGGAAAATTATTAGGATGGAACGCGTCCGCTAATCTTCCCGTGCCCGTGCGGTTGACCATTCATTCTACATGGAAAATAACGGTTATGTGGTGGTCACAAAATATTTTGTCAATTTGGACCTCACCAAATAATTTTGTAACGGTTACAAAAATGTTTTGTTGTCACTAAAACATTTTACTCTGGGCAGCAAAAATGTTTGCGGCCACAAAAAAAAAAAACTGTGAGATCCATGATGACAAAATGTTTAGTAGTGGCCCCAAATCTTTTCTCCAGAGTACTTATTGTCTTAATTTTGGGATCCACTACTAGATGACAATGGTGTCGAAGTTGATGTTGACGTTCATATTTTTTCCCCTGACGTTATCCACTAGGAATGCATGATCGATGTTCAGTTTGCAGTATGTCAAAACCTAGACCACGTCGCCACACCGTCGGTTGGTCACGATACCTCTCCCCTCCCCCACAAATATCAATCTCTTCGTATGCTTGGCTACTATTTCAGGTAGTTTTATTCATACCTATATTCTTGAAGGATTTCATAGTTTTAAATATTTGAAATATTTTCAACATTGAGACATAGAATATATTGACACATGAAAAAAAAATTCCGTTCGTCACGATTGGGCGTAATTACATAATTTATTTTCAAGACTTAAAATATGGCGGACAAACAATAATGCGTAAAACAGAATAAAATTTTTAGAAACTCTTGTCAGAATTTGTGTCAAAAACATGTTTATATGTTGTTTTGAGGTACAAAAATATATTTTAAGACGAAAATATGTTAAAATAAATTTTCGTAAACAAATTTTGAAAAATATTGTCAATTATAATTTGTACAATTTATAATAAATAATTTTACACGCCTATAGAAAAGCTATTAGTTTTACTAGTTCGAAAACATTACACAATATTTACTTCGAGGTGTATGCTTACTTAATAGTTCAAAATTTTCTGAATAAAAATAAAAACACAACCGAATTGTGACGAGTTGTTCACATTGTGTTCTCGGTTATAGTTGGAATGTTGGCGAGTGATGGTGGCGCCACGATAACCAGTTGGGTTCGCATTCTGGAGGACCGAGGTTCGATTCCCATGTTTGTCCGCCCTGATTTCGGCTTTCCATTATTTCCCAAAACGATTACTTGGCATAAGCCGTAACCACGGTCTATAACGGTAGAGGTCTTGACACTGAGGAATAAAACGCGACTCCCTTTTTGTCGCCGAGCGCTAGTAGTAATTTAGTGGAAGAATTGTCTTGTTTCGTATTTGGCTTAGCTTAAAATGTGAAGTTGCAATCGGAATTGCGCGTATTATATAGAAGAAAAAAATAAATGTAATTTCGTATTGGAACACATTTTTTTTTAACTAAATTTTTAAGTTTTTCAATTTGTGACAAGTAGACACACATTGCAACGATTCTAAAATTGTGTTCGAATATGTTAACTAATACACTAGTATATAATGCTTTTTTTTTTTTTTTCAGATGGCACATATAAACAGTTCAACACATGCCAATGCATTTCTGGAGATGAAATTAACACAATTTTATATAAATGATTGTGAAAATTGTAACGCCACCAGATGTAAACAAGTCAAATCTTCCACCAAGTTACTAATAGCGCTCGGCGACAAAAAGGGGGTAAATTTCTCTTGCTGGAGAGCATACGCAATGTCAAGGCCTCTTTCTCTCAGACAGTGACCGTAACAGATTCCTCTAGTTCCTGCCCTAGCACTACGTTGTGTGTAACTGTCGCTAATAACCTTCTTAACAAAGAGATGTAAAGCCAAGTCTCAGAAACACACGCATAATAAGCACACCACGCTAATCCTGGGCTATATTAGAGACGAAAGTATAAGTGGCAAAATATTGTACGCCGACATTTTACGTTCACAAAGCTACAACACTGCAAGGAGAATGTGCTCTCTTGCGCTCCACGACCAGGTATTAGATTACGTAAGTTAAGTCAAGTGTAAACGATCATGTTCGGACTGCTCAGGATGGATTTTAACCTGCAAGGATAATATGCAGGTCAGAACACTAGTAGTAAGAAAGTAAGAAATCTCTAGAGCACAAGAGGGGACTAACTACAGTGCGGTGTTCCCTCATTGTGCATGTAAAATTACATCATATATATATATATATATATATATATATATATATATATATATATATATGTCTATACACACACACACTATTCGATGTCCCTAACTACTCTGCCCACCAAGTTTACAACTACATCGTCTGAATGGGTAATAAATATAAAACAATTTAATACTGCTACACAAATCAATTTTAAAATAATTTAATTTATTTTGTGAATCAAAATTTTAGTTATCATTTCATATATTAAGAACTTTATACAAAAAATAATGCGAACGTTTAGTTTTGTTTCTAATGTAAAACAATTGAGAAATTTTTTTTTTTTAATTGAAGCCCCATTAAACTACGTGGCAGCAAGCTTGGTAGGCAAGATCCTTACTGCAGACAGGCAAGGTGGTAAGAAAGAGTTAGGGTTTGTGAGAAACTACTTCTGTAAATGTGAAGGATATCGCGAGGCTCGCGTTGGACTGTGTGCAATCGACACCATTTCCACTGCAATCTCGGGCGCGCGACGTGTCTGAATGCCAAGAGCACGGTGGGCTTTGAGGATCGGCAAGACGCGTGCACACAAGTCCAGCGGACCATGAACCAGCTACGTTCTCATTTCCCAACCCCCCAGCTACGTTCTCATTTCCCAACCCCCTCTCGCATCTCGGCAGTGGCCTTCCCTCTATCCCTCCCTGGGTTCGTGACACGTGCGGAATATATCAATGGCGCAAGTCGAGGCCTTGCTTTGTGTGCGGGCTCGAAGCGTCACAGACAGCTGTGGTCTCCGTCCATTAATGAAGCACGAGCTGATCGATACGTCAGTTCCTCGCTGGTAGAGAGGGTTGAAGCCTCCCTTCCTTGCCCTTCCCTATCCCCCTCGAGTGGCGTCAACACTGTCATCTGCACACCGCCAGCATGTCACCGACTTGTTTCAAGCACAAGTACCTATCTATACTTGAAGAGTTGGCTGGACCTAGAGCATGAGCTGTGCTGTGGCGTGATGTGAAAAGTGTTTTATTTTTCACGTGTAACTATTAAACGTGTTTCCAATACGTTCATCGACGAAGAGAAGACACACTTCAAACTTCGTCTGTATAGTTTTATTTTCTTTTTAAATACCTCCTGGTTATTAAGAACATGATTGCTAGCTCGTCAAAAGTGTTAAAAATGGCTTTTTGACATTTCTGTGGACGGAAAACCAGCTGTAATCGTAAAACAAAATTATGGAGACACGCATTGTACCTTAAGACATATTTCCCACAAATAAATAATAGGGTCACCACTTAAAGGGCAATTGAAAAGCACTTTCTGCGAAAACACTACATGCTAGTTTAGTACCCTACGCTTGGAGGCGAAGCTGTAATAACGTAAGTATTGGAGATCACTTATCGCCTTCCCCGTCTCCATGCCTCAAACAAAAAAAACCGCTAAGGTTCAAAAAACTCTTCAAGCGATGCTCCCCTGTTTAAATTATTTTCGCGACAAATATGCCAGATGTATCAGTACAGTGGGTACAAACTGTCAGGAGAGATAGAGTACACCCAGACGATGGGAAATCACATAGCAATGCCTGATCGAAAACTCTTTCCTGGCGCGGTAGTGACGACACAAAACACAAGAAAGAAAGGACACGCATAAGAGGAGAAACACGGTTTATTATTCTTAATACAGCAAGAAACTAAGGAAAATAGGACATAAAGATACATCCATCGTCATAACCAGCCAAAGACTTCCCAGCAGTTTTGTTGTATTAGGATTAGTTAACAAGGTTTCTCCTCTTGTTCGTGTCCTTTCTTTATTGTGTTTTGTGTCGCAGGAAAGTGTTTACGACCAGGCATTGCTATGTGATTCCCCATCGTCTGGGTGTACTGTATCTCTCCTGGCAGTTTGTAACTGCTCTACTGATACACGCCGTATATTTCACATGAACGAGAGCAGATATCATAAATATGTTTCGCAGTTTTGTTTACAGTAGTTTCGTTGCAGTAAATACTATGGTTATAGCTTATTATGTAAGTAACGAAATGTTTGTTAACTGACTTATTAGCTGAAATAGTATAATTCCTTGTCTTGAAAAATATTAGCTGTAGCGCAAAAAACCTTTCAAAACAAACTGTAAACAGATTTGCGATATCTGCTCTCTTTTGAGCTTAAAAAAATCATTGCAAATACAGTAAAAACAGGAGAACATGGCCTTATTTATTTATTTATTTATTTATTTATTTATCTTTGCCACCTGTTTATCCCAATTTGAGTAGATAAATCTACTCGGGGATGTAGGTGTTGTCAACTGTATAAAAGTCACGCTTTATTATACGTGTAAAATATTTAACAGTTAAATTTAATAATTAATTGCAATAATTAGTATGCAGACACACTGAAATCTGTGGGAAGTACCAACCACTGCTGATATAATTAAATGGTTTGTAGAGCTAAATTAAGCAATGCGATAAAATTTAGGTGTAAATAAAACTTATATGAAGGTAAAGAGAGTTTAACAATGAGTTTTATTGATGATGCTAAAAATTCCCTAAACTATATTTCACGCTCACCAGAGGGCGATTAATATTTGCTATGCCTCGGGACATCTGTTACGCTGTGAACTTTTTAAAATCAGTTTACCTCAGCATCCAAGGCATGAGTATTCGCCGCCTCACCCTCTACTTTTAAAATGTGGCCTGTGTAAATCAAACTCTTAATATCAGACAGAAATTCGCATAAGGATCATAGTATTGAGACAATAATTATTCATGAGTTTTTACAATAACGTAAAAGTATCGTGTTTATTATGCTCCAATTGAACTTAGCAAATTTTTGCTTTAAATTGGTTGTAGTAATACAACAATTCAAGTATCGCGCCGATTTTTTTGAAGAATTTATTTACATTGTATTAACATAATTTTCTGACTACTCAAAACAGAGCAATTATACGATACAATAATTCCGAACTACGTCATGTTTACGTAAACTAACCCATATTTATAGTAAACTGTTGACGTATTTATATTATCTCATAAATATATATAATCTTATTTCCATCACTGTTATTATTATGCTTGCCGTATTCACAAGACGACTAGATAAGACAAGTCAGACATCTAATAATATATCCGCATGCCACTGATAAACCAGAACCCGTTATACAGTAGCCGTTCTAACGTAATCATCTAAATTATAGACAAACTATATTTTCTAGAACTCCAGTCTATGGCGACCAGGCAACGCGAAATATCGTGCTGCCAAATCGGACTTAGGAAACAAACACCAGACAGTTTCCACAGCAAGTTTAGCATGTCCACACGAAATACAGTATGCCTACATGTTGCACAAACAGTATTAGAGCTGTAGAGCTACGAGCTTTTCGCGAAAAGTATTTGTCCCAGTTTGTTTCAGTGTCTTACGTGTACACAGCTGTGCTTCATGGTTGTTAGCAGCGTGTCTTTGTGAAGTGACTTTTCCAATCACAACAAGGTCACTGCGACACCACACTTGTGTGATTTACGGGTTGATTCCCAAGACACGTGAGAAGTAAAACTTCCAAACACTGACTACGAAGGAAAGCTGCATATGTGCGCGCAAGGCACTGAAACAAACTGAGGCAAAGTTCTTTTAGCAGAAATTTCTTGTCCCTTTTTGTTTGCAGCACAGCTACTGAACTATAAATAAAGCTGACTTCTAATATATGTTTCCCTAAACTTCGACACTTCCGTGATGTTGCAACTCGCTTAAGACTTGGCCACTCTGAACGTGGATCCGTCGAGCCACTCATGTAAGAAAGTACACCTCTTATTGCAAGTGTTATTGATATCGGTTTTGTGTTATTACTGCACATTAATTACCTATATCTTAAAATAACGTTTAAAATATGAGGCATGCATTAATTTCTATTTGTAATTACTTTGTACTTACTCGACTGCTGCTGGTGTCTAGTTCCCACCTGAAAAAAAATTGATTATAATACAGCAAGGCCAAACTTCTTAAACATAATATTTAACCTATTTAATTTTTAACAAATATCTGCCAGATAAAGATGAAAAAATATATGTACAGACTCTAAAGAGTTCGAATGTACCTAACACACCACTAATATATTAATAAATATGCACACGTATTTATGAATCTATATAAAATACTGTCGAACTATTAATAACAAATATTGCATTAAAAATTATTTACATGTTGGTTACTTTATACAAGTGTTTCGTATGTTTCACTAATTTATTCTAAATGAGAAGTTATATTTAAATGTGAGTGCAACTAACAAATAATTAAGGAAATATGTGTCAACGTACTACGACTTTACAGCAAGATTCTGCTGACCAAATGGTCGTGAATGTAAAGTGCGATGAATTTTCTTCGAATCTAAAATACTTCCTTTGAAATTAAGTTTACGCCTTTTAAGACATATTTTATGAATTTTACCTTCGGTAATGTGATACCGTTAATCAAATGTTAAGATACGATGCAACAAAGTCGTTGGGGCGTAATAATCAGTCCATTTCAAACTATTTTTTAACAGTATACAACCCACGTGTGCATCCGTAGGGTATAAGTGAGGAATTAATGTTGTTATTTTTCAGTTAATCAATTTTAAAGATAACGCTTTTACAAAACATAATTCTCCTTTGAATCTCAGGAAGAATTCTACCCGTACCCATTCATATTTGGGAATTTACGTCAGGGAGAACACCCGAAGCTATTAAGGGTGTTCACGTACCAAAAATTTGTAATTTTATATTTGCACGAAACATAGACGTTACTTGTGACTAAATTTTCCACTTGTAAAACATTTTTACCTCTCACAATTTTTCCATAGCAGCATGCCAAAGTCAGAATTCGTAAGTTACGGGAACATAGTAATAACAAAAACCAAATGTCTTACTCGAATGAAATAATTTACACTGAAAAAAACATGTATTATGGGCAATATGCTAAATATTTTAAAAAGCACAACAGTCCTTTCGTATTTTTTAAATTGCCGTATTTGAAGTAAATTGTCATCATTTTCAGTTTTTTTAAGTACGAAGGAATCTCATTGTGCGTTTTTAAATGTTTTAGCATATTGGCCATAATATCAAATATCTTGGTTTTTGTTATGATCCTTTTTCCGTAACTTGCAAATTTTAACTTTGTCATGTCACTATTGGAAAACTGTAAAGAGTTAAAAAAAAAGTTTACAGGTGGTAAACGTAGTCACAAATAAAACGATCACTATGCCATGAAAATATAAAATTATTAATTTCTTCCACGTGAACACCCTTAAAAGTGTAAATTTACAATGGTTCTCTATTGACTTCCGCAGTGGTGAGGGTGCAGGGTCAAATACAACATCCATTCCTGAACTGGGAAAGTTGCATTAAAATTTCATCCCTCCGACCGGCAAATTGAACCCTGAACCCTTGGTACACCAGCCAGGAACTCTTTAACAACTGGCCACAAAGAAATTTCGCAAGAATTTTGTAAACTTGCAGCTTTTGTCAACTGTGAATGTTGCATTTTTATATTACAATCAACATAATAATTTAACGCATAAGCACACTACGTTCAAGAAGCGGGAGTGAATGAATGAGAGATTTTGGTCAGCGCTTAACTTCGAGGTCTTCATCACTTGTGATGGGCGATGTGAGGTGAGTATGAAGCACCGCCGGAATGATAATAGCGGAAGAAACGGGAGATCCCCGAGAAAACCCGCCGACCAACAGCTTCGTCTGGCACGATTCCCACATTCGAAAATCAGGGGACCGATCCCGCCGAAATTCGAACCCGGGTTTCCTTGCTGGGAGGCGAATGGCCTGACCATTTGACCATCGCGGCCCCCTACATTCGAGAAGAAAATGTAGTTTGAAAGATTTATCTTAAAAGTTGTTCGGCTAAGAAATGTTTTAAACGTTCGTAGTACATAGGCCTAAGTTAACGCTTAACAATTTGATTGTATTTTGCTGTAATCTGAAAGCCAATTCAGGAAAATCAAAAAAGGTAATCAAAGAAAATATGTTATGCCATATTTGTGAACAAACATTTTGCTTGTGTATAGGTAGATTTATGGACGAACCGTTCGTAGGATGGGCTCAGTACATTTTCCAGGGCGGTGCGAAGTCTTAGAATAGCGCCTTTTCCCCTACTTTTTTTTTGTTTACTTCCTCGTTATTTAAGAAAACTAAAAACATCGTGCCCGATAACTCGCCGAACGTCTCCCGGGAAAGCAAAGGATTTTGGGTTCCGAGGCCCGGATACCAGAAGTATTGACAGATTGAGAGCTCTTTGTTTATACAATTTTTTCACTGCAAGCTTTGGCACTGCGTTTAGGATAGTTATGAGTGCGTGGTACATAAATAAACGCTGTAAACATCAATTGATTTCTACGCTTTTTTCGAAGCCAACGTGGTTAAAATACTCAATGACAATCCTAGATAATGGTATTTGCCAACTTTATGAGTAAATATTTATCCAAAATACTAATTCGTTACGCGTGATCTATTGCGCTGCAGTTAAACGCAAGAGGTTTTTGCGTCAGAGATTGTGCCTCAGAAGTTCGCAAAACTGGAAACAATTTTGTATAAAACGTTGGCTAAAACTATTGTCTAGGATTGCTATTGTTTAATTTTCGCAAATTGGCTTCAAGAAACCTACAGCTATACATGAATGATTTTAGCGTTGAATTATGTACCACACCCTCATATGTATGAATAGTTATCGATTTATATCAAAATACTAATGCTTTTCGATTTGTAATATCTGGCGTATTCATTAGATAATTCACTTTATTTTGTTCTACAGCCACCATTTTCCTGTACAAATTTTGGCGCCCTGCACAACAACTCCCGGTTCCGTCGCACCGCTCGAACCGCCCTTGAGCCGACCTTCACCGTTTACGACGCCGTCTTTTTGTAACTTTAAGTCTGACACATAAAATTACACACAACATTCTAAAAAGTTTTGTAAATTTTTTTCAATTACTTTTGCACTTTTTTTCCTCTTTTTTCCTCTAGTGACCTTCAAAAAATGTTTTCAACCTTAGTTTGTGTATCTCTCTCGCCTGTCTTAAACTCTACCACTACCTGTACAATCTTTATCCTTTAGCCTGAGATTGTATGTGACGCACAAAATTTATGGAGTTGTACGGGTGCCGGTATCATTTCATTTGTAGGAAGCATATTTTACAGTTCAAGGTGTGTGTCTATCTCTCTTAATTTCGAATCCAGTTCATATGTTCACAGATACGACAGTCTGGAAAAGCAGTTTTTAACCATTTTGAATTTGATTTTGATTTTAATACTTACAATGACATGGTTTGATATCCGTGTTCTTCTGCAGATAAACAAATTTAATACATGCTAAGTAATTCCATCAAAAAATAGTAATCCAGGGCCCGATTAATGAATTTAGACGCGCTAGATTTGTTAGTCTAAGCACCTCCACCCCACACTTTCTGCATTATCCCCAACCTTACCACCATTTGTCCGTATCTCATTTTTATCACCACTCTATTAAAAATTACACTGCTCTGTCATCTCGTTTGTAAATGTAATAACAGCGGAGCTAATGACGGGAATAGCCATAAACGAGAGCCGTAAAATTATCGTGTTAATTTTAGAAGCCATAAGATTTCGAACTCGCGTACAAATGAGTTACTAGCGTGATTGGTTCACTGCTCATGAATATCATCCTTGCAAACGTGCAAGAAAACACTGCCGACTCCGCTGTTCTTTGTCACACGTACAACTGGCCACCCATTGCAGCAGCAGACTAACAAGTAGCCGAGAGTAAAGTGTACATAGGACTATGAAGTCCAGCCGGCACGTGGTCGAACCAAGGAATGCAACACCAAAGCTCACGGTCTATATCTATATGTAACCAAACTGAACGGCGCCATATTGCAGCCCATAAAATGCGATGTCCTATACCAAAATTTTTTTGTTGAAAAAAAAAAAAAATCTTTACCCTCACCCTTGCTAAGGTACACTAGTCCCTATCTTCGCCGGCAATGTGTCAGCGTTCACCTTGATCATGTAACAAAAAAGCAGCGTAACAGTCTAGTTATTTTATAACGTCTTTGGGTTGAACCTGCAAGGTTTCTTGGGTCTCCAGTGAGATAATTAGTCAACAAACTGTCACCATTTTAGAATTTTTCCTGGCAGCCATTTTGGTATTCGTACAAACTGTAAGAGTTAGAGATTGTGGTTAGATATAATGGTTTATCGCGGGAAAAGTTTACTGGGTTTCAACGCACATTCAGCTTATGAAAAGATTACTGGCTTTCGCCTGTACGTAGGGCTGTAGCCCTATTTGACTGAGCCAATAAGAATCCCGCAATAATACGGTGTATATCACTCAATCATACATGTCACAATAAACTACAATGTTTTCAAGGGTATGTTGGTATAAAAAATGTTCGTTATGTACCATAATCTCTAATGACGGTATACCACGATAATTTTCGTGCCAACATGCCCTTGAAAACACTTTGGTTTCTCGCTGCATGTATGGTTGGGTGATATACGTATGCAACAACGTAGCTGCCTGTAGACCAATAACGGCATCAAATATTGAAATAGGGGGGGGGGTAATAGCTCAGTCAAATAGGGCAAAGGTATTCGTACAAGCGAAAGCCAGGAATCTTTTGATAAGCAAACGTACGTGGAAACCCAACAAACAGTCAAGTTTTCCCGCGATAAACTATCATATCTAGAGACACTGGAAAATCGCGAAAATATTTAACATAGTCTTCAATAAACTGTAGTATCTTAATCGTGACATGTGCGCACAGTTTTCTGGCAAACCACATACGTTATGTGTTAAAACTGTTCAGTTCTAATTGGGTCTGTTGAAGAGGGACGCGGTACTTCATATAAACGATAGCCAATATAAGTGCAAAACCTTCAGTGTTAGACATAGTATGTTGGAGCCTAGCAAACAATCAACTTTTCCCGCTATTTACCAGTGTCTCTAATCATATGTAGTAATAGTAAATTCATCACGCTTCCCCTTCGCTGAATGGAATGAATATTAGTCAGAACATAAGCACAATGTTTATCTCGTAAAGTGCGCACTTGCAAATGGCGTGCCCTAGGCCAACACATAGTATGCTTAGGTGTAAATCCGATCCTAGTTGAAGCGGAGCTCACTACAACACTTTTCAAGCGCAAAGTCCGCCTGCCTGCAGCTATTATTTTACGTGTTCTTGGCCTCGGAATACATAAACACTACACTCACCTCTTCTCCCATTGCTGCAATGCCTCAAAACGCAAGCGGTTTGCTTAGCTAGGTCGCAGTGTTTCTGTTTGCAAGCAAGCTGTACGTGAACTTTAAGTTGTGATTTGTATTTAAACGGCAGCCTACAATAAAGATAACTAAAAACCATGGAACGTGTTTTAAAAAATATCTCAATTTTTACATTTTAAATATTTGTGACAAACTGATTCTGAAAACACCGATTTTAGAAAATTTCAACTTAAAAATAAAATGAAGTTACAATGCGTGTGTCAATGAACCTATAAAGAACAAATCAGTTTTGTAGAACTCATAGAATGAACTGTCTATTTAATTGTGTCAAATATATCCTAACATGGTGGACGTAAAACAATAGGGACTGGTTAAATCAAAATTTGGTTAAGTGTCTAGATTTGAACTTGGTTCCAATCGGTCCGAATGTTCTCGAATTATGGGTATTAAAAATAATGAGTTCATGACAGTAAATTTTCGAAGTAGTGGACGTACCCGATTAAATTAAGTATAAATAAATAAAATTCAAATAACGTAATGATAAAATTTGGATTTCTCGTCGGATCAAAATGTCCAAGTGCTACCATTTAAAAATTAATTATGGTATGAGCAAGATACAAGTCGATGTATTAAGTACAACGTGTGTATTGAGTTTGATGAAGTTTTTATACTCGATTTCTTAAGATATTTCATGAGAGAAAAATTGTTTAAACGGCCAACAATATCGATGAACTGAACACGGCACTATCAGATAAAAAATAATAGATGAAAAAGTCATACTGAGTTCTATGCGTGTATATAGTTTAAAACAATTAAATCTTAGTATATAAAATGAAGTGTCCTGACAGACTCACTCATCAATGCACAGCCCAAACCGCTGGACCTAAAACCATGCAATTTTGAGAGAAGCTTCCACTTACTCCGTAGGCATCCACTAAGAAAGTATTTTGGAAAATTCGATAATTAAGGGGGTGAAAAGGGGTGAAATGTGTTTTAAAAGAATCCTTGATATCTCACTAACCGGCAATGCTATCCCAATTTTTTTAACTTCATAATATTTCCCAAAGAAATGCATATTCGCAAATTTTTGGATTTTGCAAAATTCGAAAATTAAGGGGGGAAAGGCGTAAAATGTGTATTTCATTAATCCGTAATTTCTCCTAAACCATTTCAGATAGTGAGGTGATTTTTTTTAAAATTATGCTTAAGTAAATATCTAAAAAGTATTTTTACAATTTTTTGAAATTCGTCCTTGAAAGCTCTTTAAAAAATTAAACTTTTTTTTTTAAATTAATCCCGCTTTTCTCCTAAACCAGTGGAAATATTAAAATAATTTTTTCTTTAAAATAAATCTTACGTAAATATATATATATATATATATATATATATATATATAAAGTAATTTCAGGATTTTTCGAAATTCGTCCTTGAAAGCTGTTAAAAAAATAAAATGTGATTTCAGATAATCATCTGTACCTCTTACACTTGTTGAGATATCGAGATTATTTTTTTATAAGAATGAAGCTTATGTAAATATCTACAAATCAAATTCAGGTTTTTATGAAATTCGAAAATTAAGTAGGTGAAAAGCAGTAAAATGTTACAGTCTCCGGAAAAAAGATAATGATCACGGAGAAATAATTCAACAGTCGTTTCTTTTATCCAACCTACTCATATACGAAACCTCTTTGGACTGTAGCCACTACATACGAAAGAATTATCACGACATGCCTATAACATTCACTCAGGTATTATATAAAGTTTGTTGTGTGGAAAGGGTGGGGTTACGGGTTCTACTCCTGTGCAAGACTTTGCGATGGGAATCACTATGACATCATACGAGTAAATTGCGCGCGCTCTTTACACTGAGCTAAGACAGTTAATTTTAGTTCACTGTTATTGAGTACGCTAGCTGTTAAATGACTTCATCACATATTTTATCCAGATTTACTGTTTAGATCACATAATTTCACGAGGGCAACGCCGCAGCCGGTTATTTATGATATTTTGTAAGGTTCAAATAATGATAAACTACCTCAAATGTGAAGTATGAAGAAGGTATTAATATAATTCATGAAAGCCACGTCAACTACTTAGTACTAAGTGTGTACCGTGTTAGATTAATGCCTGAGAAATAGTTTTGCCGCCATTTAATTTGATCAAAAAGTTTTCGAAGAGGTACTCTTTGAAAACATGAACACAGCATGAAAAAATACTCGAAATATTAAGTGTACAAACTTTGGTGAAATTCCGAAAAAAAAAAAAAAAAAAAAAAAAAAAAAAAAAAAAAAAAAAAAAAAAAAAAAAAAAAAAAAAAAAAAAAAAAAAAAAAAAAAAAAAAAAAAAAAAAAAAAAAAAAAAAAAAAAAAAAAAAAAAAAAAAAAAAAAAAAAAAAGTTATTCATATATCTCGTGTGGTCTAACAGTGTTGAAATGGCAGACATTTTTGAAAATACAAGCACGGAATGAACAAACTACACAAAAGTCAAGCCATCTTAATATGTAGTATATGTGTACATAGTTAAATGGATTTCAGAAAAATATTTCCTTCGATATGTCATATTATGGGAAAAAAAAACGTATCAATGACCGCTATTTTGAAAATATGAACACAGCACAAACAAAGTATAGTAAAGTCAACTATCCGACACAACACCAAACAGACGCAACACCTCTACAAGATGCAACACCTCTGCACAGACGCAACACCTCTGCACAGACGCAACACCTCTGCACAGA
>PNEQ01056454.1:0-57029 GCA_003012365.1 Medauroidea extradentata
AATATTAGGCCTACTACTTTTGTTTCAGCAAATGCTCAAATTAAGGACAAGGTGTCTCCACAACCTACTGCACTCTGGAGTGCTTTTGATGAACTAGCTCAAAGTGAGTCCTGTAGTTCCTCCAGTGCTTCAGAAACAGACACTTACTTCAAATTGCCCACCATCTCCAGAAATGAAGATCCACTCAAGTGGTGGCAAGTAAAGGGCAACACTTCATTTCGAAATCTTTGTGCAATTGCTATGCAGTATTTGAGCATACCGGCAACAGAAACTGCCAGTGAACGTGTATTTTCTTCGGCTGGGAACATTGTTTCGCCTAGACGAATGTCTCTCTCCACTGAACATGTGGAGGAACTAGTATTCCTGCATGAAAATGAGGGAATATGACAGTGTACTGTAAATTTAATATTTTTTATTTTATGTAATCTTGGAAAATCTTTTGTGATGGTTTATTTAAATTATTTATACAGCTGCATTAAGGTTTCTATGTGTTAATTCTATAAGTACATATGTTGACTGTTAAACAACTTTAAAAGATTAGAAAATGTCTGAATTCATCTTTGTAGGTACAGTATTTTATTACTAAAGATTCATAAAATTTTTCTATTTCACTTTATTCTATTTGTTTTATTGAATATTGTAAGAAAATTAATTTCCCGATCCCGTCCCGTTTCCCGAGGGAAATTATTTTTTCCCGTCCGAAATTTTCCCGATCCAGATTTTGCTATCCAGCGCAGCTCTACTTTTAAGCTTATTTTATTTAGAATACCGCAATTAACGTATTTCCCAACTATAAAAATCAAGCAATTTTGTTGTATCAACACTTTGTCAGATAATGCTAATGTAATATTTATATTTTATTTTGTTGAAATTAAATATTTTGTATAGTTTCTTAAGAGTAATAATCTATAGTGTGAAGGCATGGCTACATATTTTTATATCCAAATTAATTTGTTAAATTGTAACTACTGAAATTGCTAAATTGAGTGGAATGGGAAAAATTATTCAAATGTTAACTGCTGCCATATAGTGTACTTTAATATTCTGCATTTCAGTTATCCTACAGTATTATTGTGTTCCGAGGCAGTGCACTTTGAATCACAGCTGCTCACAGCCAAAACTTTAGCCAACTGTACATTTTAAGACAAAAAAGTAGTCTACTTAAAACTATCGACTTTTCAGTCGATAATATGTACTGGCTAAAGTTTAGATAGTCGATAGTAAATTTCAGTCGATAGCGCCCATCTCTACTTTAAAATATTTCATTACATTGCTTGCTAAGTTAAATATATATCTGCTAATTAATTAGAGTGGCATGTTAAGTCATGTAAGTCAAGTTGGAAATAAGACTAGCACCAACATTTAAAGCAATCAAATATTTTTGTAGCAATAAGAAATACAGATTAATACATAGGCTGTACTACTGACTGCAAAAATTACGAATCTAGTAATCTTCACTGCAATAAGAAGATAAAATAATAACATAAAAAAAAGTTTCAATCACTTTTCCCTTCAGTACACTGACAGAAAAACACAAGTTCTAGAATACATATTACAAACTGTTTATTTCAGTTTGTAATATGTACGCAGTGATAAAACAAACACTGTATCTTTTAATACATTAAAATAAATTATGGACAAATAATTGTACATTTCTAATGACATTGTAATGTGTAATTTGCCTGAATTAATGACTCAAAGAGAAAAGAAGCAGACAATATGTTTCCATTACTCTTTGCACATTATGCAAGTAACACAACATAGCCCAGCATAAATTTTATCGGAGGCAAACGTCAATAAACACTGGAAAACTATTGCATCTTACATTGAAAACATAGTGACAAAATGTGGTCAAACACATTCAAGTCATTGTTGTAGTGTGTCTTGGCATTAAAGCAATGTTTGTAAAATCAGAGTTGTACTGTATTAAAATGACAGGTTCCACCTACCTCTGAAGCATCTCTGTGTGGTTCCGAAAAGCCAGCGATTGCAAGCTGACCGTTTTTGGTGTATCTTAAACGGCGGAACGCATAGAAACGACAGAAGATGTTGGGCATGTTCTTCGATCGTTGGTTTGGTGTCCACCTGCATTCACGGCACTTCCCCAACTTAGGTGCCACCTCAAAACATGGACCATCCTGGAGGAAAGTCTCCCCGGTCTTCTTGAGCTGACTGATGGGTGGTTTCCGGAATGGATCGCGCTGTGGAGCCGACGGATCTTCCCGAGGCTTCTTTTGCCGTGGCTCCTCACCTCGCTCGTTTTTTGACTTGGGTCTACGTCCACGCTTCCTAGGCTCTTTGTTACCGCTGTAACTTGGTCCAGTACCCGAACCAGTCGTGCTACTAGACTTCTTGGCACTACCACCACTATCCGTGTCCTTCTCACTACCACTTTCTTTGTCACTGTCACTTGCACTCTCGCTTAGATTCACAGAGGCGGAGAGCTTCTTGCGCTTTAGCTCTTCTGCTGCTGCCTTCCTCAGAGCATTAGTACCTTTTTTACGCTTAACCTTGGGAGGTTTCCTCTTTGGAGGAGTTTTACTTTCACGTTCTTGATCAGAACTCGAAGACGAATCACCCTGTTGCATTTTCCCCGAAATGTCTGAACCATGGCCATTGAAAGTTGTTCCCCCATCTTTCCCTACCTGACCCTTCCTGCCACTCCCTTTACTACCGGAATTTGTTTTTGGCTTGCAAATACTAGACATAGCCATAGTCCCCACGTTCTGTAACAAGTTCGATATACCACTCCCCATCACACTGTTCTCTCTGCTTATCACCACTGGGGTCGGAGCAATAGTCAAAGGAAGTGTCACACACGATCCACTACCCACTACACCAGTTGTGTCCTCACTCCCGTCTTCACCAGAATGCCTTTGTAACCATGCCTTCTTGAGCTTGTGAACTTGGTAGCTTGACGGTTTTGTAGCAGGTGGGCCTGGACTGTTAGATTTATCAGAGTCCACTAACGCTGGTTTTCCAGGTGTACCCGGAGGATTCGGACTTGGAGCAGGACTATTGTGTTGCGGGGGTGTTAACGAAACTGGCAGTACAGCTATACCGGAACTACTGCCAGTGCTACTAGGTCGTACAGAACCATCTCCGGAACAAGTTCTTGGCACCGGACTAGCAGACACCGCTACCGGAGAATCCTGCGGCTGAGAAACCACTACTGCAGTGTTCACAACTGTTGTAATTGTGGTTGCAGCACCGAGAACTAATGGACTAGGTTCACTCACACGAGCCAATTGCGCGGAACTGGTGTCCAGGCGAGGTCTTTTTTTGCTGATGTCTAAAACAGACTGCGGACTGTGCTGAGGAGTCAAATTTTTCCTCTTAGGAGAACTGGTTTCTTCTCTGTTAGCAGAAACCCCAAGGTCAAGAGGCTGCAACTGGTCCATAGAGGTATGAGACTGATGATAAATGGTAGGATGAACTGCAATATGCATGGGCGAGGACCTAGGAGAGGCATGTGGAGCTGTAGCAGCAGGTGGAGAAGAGCCCTGCTGAGAAGGTAAGGTGGGGTGAGGTTTCAGCCCAGGAGAATACAGCCGAGTCTCATAAGAAACCTTACTGTGGGCTGGTGGTGGGTGTCCTCCTATGCTCGGCTGAGAAGGATGCGGAGGTTGGTGTCCGTGCGACAACTGTTGATAAGGAGATGGCGAAACAGACGATGCCAGAGGAGCCTTCGAAGTCAGCGGCAATGGCATAGGCGCGCCTATACTCACGTCGGGACGACACACCGGCACTCCCGTCGATATTCCCGCGGTAGGCATCCCGTAGATGTGAGGTGGTGCAGGACTGCTGACCTTGGGTTTTGATCCAGGACCAACATTCACACCAGGTACCGGTATGTAATGAGCAGCAGTCGTGACAAGCGTAGGATACGGGTAGCTCGCCATGGTGGCCGGCTTGGCAGGTGTGCCGTACGATCTGTACCGCTGGTCAGGCGACTGACGATGCGGATGCGGCTGCGGTTGCTGGACTTGTGTCCTGTGGTGCAGTGGGGACGGAGTGTGTCTTTGCGACAAATGATGCGGGGACTGGGATGGACTGCGATACTCGTATCCCTGGCGAGCCTGTGTCGAAGGCGGAACGTAGTGAGCCTGTAGCTTGGGGCTGGGCGAGTGGGGTGGGGGTGCTGTCTTCACCTGAGATACCTCCAAGTGTGGGATCTTCCCATCATTCTTCACTATTACAGAGTTTTTGACATCACTCATAAGTGGAGGTGGGTTGGGAAGGCTTGTAGGTGGCTCCTTACATGGGGCAGCACTTTTCATCTTCACAGCATCATGCTGAGAGATAAATCCCATTGACTGGTAAGGTTGATACCCAAACATGCTGAAGTTAGGTTCCGCCTTGGGCAGGGTTGTTGGTTGCAGAGTCTGTTTGTCACCTGCCTTGGCACTACCACCAGCACGACTATGAGCTGGTGGTGGGTGGTACTCTGGTTTTGGACCACTTGCAACTCTTTGCTGCACCTGTAACACATTACCACTTTATTACATATAGCAGCCACGTTTGACATCTTAAAACATTATTCATGTTGGCATGGAAATGCTGAACTCTCAATTGGACAGTACTATTCATCAGTGGACTAAGTGCAAATGTAACTTTTCGGCTTTTTTTTTATCTGGAAGTGTTACAACAAAATATTTTCATCCTAAAAGTCAATGTTCATAACAACAGGGTACAGAACTAAAATATTTTTTATAGACCTCTTTCAAAGCTGAAGAACGTTTTATACACATAGTCTACCGATGCGTTAACAGCATCCAATCAGAATTTGCATTTCTTATCAACAAATGTACATTCAGTTACATGGAACAAAAGATACATACATGGAGTTCTTCACTCATCACTAATGCACTGTGATTCCAAAATCTGATTACGATTACATACAATATAGAAACATTTGAAACACCAACAGCCTATAAACATTTAATCTGCCAAGACCATACTACCTTAGCCTACAACAGCAACTTCGGCACTATGGTACAGAGAACTTTTAGTCATTACTGTTAATGTTATCTTATAGATAAGAAACTGATAATAGGTGTTATTTTAGTATTAGAGATTAAAACTCATCAGAAAGATAATTCTGGCAGCAAACTTACATTATAAAAGTAATGTAACTTACAAAACTTCACCATTTAATAAGCAAGTACGCTTTTACTCAATGCTTGTAAAAATATCAGGAGAAAAGGCCATGATCCTAACTAACCATTTTCAATTTCATGGTACCTTTCCATTATTTAACTATTTCTAAAAATATTTTACCTTCATCACTCAATGTTTTAAACCATTACACTTTTTGTATCTGACCTACAAAAAAATTCCTGCAACCATCTAGCAGATATTCAATTTTCCACTCTTTCACACATCATCCCTGCAACCACTTCAGACTGAATGATTAAAAAGAATAAACAGCTAATTGTGCTACATACATACTATACTGTAATTGTATGGAACATGATGTAAGGCACTTACCGCTGGCTGGGGGTAGAAGGTGGCCCTATCGCGAGGTTCCCGCAACATCCTCTCCCCTGCCATTATCCTCTGCTGCTCCGAACACAGCCTCTGCTGCTCTGAACACAGCCTCTGCTCCACCCTCTTGCGCTGGTCCTCCTCTGCACTACTGGGGGTTCCCCGGGCCATTGGCACAGTGTTCAGGTTCCAGCACATATTGTTATTGCGCTGAAACAACATCACACATACATGTAACACTGACTATGCGTGCCTGGGAACAGCTTATATGCTACCTGGGTGAAGCCTTGCAATGCTGAACAAATATTCTTGACAAAGTTCACTTGACTTTCCCAATATCTGCTGCAGGAAGTAGTTGCCTTTATCAAAATCTGTAACCAAAAACGTGAGCATGCTTGTGTTTGACTGTAATTTGGAACTACTTCCAATAAATTACAGACGCCAAAAATATTTCTAGCA
The DNA here is from genome assembly GCA_003012365.1 of Medauroidea extradentata. Lineage (NCBI taxonomy): Eukaryota > Metazoa > Arthropoda > Insecta > Phasmatodea > Phasmatidae > Medauroidea > Medauroidea extradentata. Next base: position 5,947 of record PNEQ01056454.1, read on the forward strand.
CTTAAACTGCTTTTAGACATTCCTTGCTTCAGTGCAATGGAAAGTAAGCAAAGCTGCAAAAGTCACTTAAAAATTTATTTAATATGTGGCCATAAATTTATGAACTGTTTACTTATCCAGACCCTAAATGAAGACAGGACACCAAATTCCTTACACTTACAATCATAAACTACGTCATCCTAATCACTAACACGTTTCATTGTTTTCAAAACTTGGAAATAAAAATGTGCGGCATAATAGAAGCCCCTTTACACACTATTTTTAATCACACATTTAACCTACTTATCTAAGGAAATTTATTTAGCGTATTCCATACTAATCCTCCTCCAATCAGTGTTACTAGACGTGTGACAAAAAGGAGGCAATTTGTGCTTTTTATGGATTATTTTGCATCAGACGGGTTTTTCTTGAAGTTCAAAAAATGTCCGGCTTTTTAATAGGATGAGATATTACCTACACGAAATATACTTAGAACACAACTACGTGTTGAATTAATATTCATGGAACTGCTGTCACACACACATACACAAGGCGGAACATCACAATGGATGTATCCGTGTGTCTGAACTCTCGAGTAAAACGCTGAGGCAATGACGCGTAGCAGCACATGCATTTGTGGCACTGCGCTTCTGTGTGTGGCTAGTTCTAGTAAATAAACACAGATGACAGGAAGAGCTATGAACTGCAGATAAATTCATTCAGAACAACCAAAACTACGAACTTACTGTGGTTTGTGTTGGCTCCTGCCTAAACAAGTAACTTTTAGGCCAATTCTCAATTCGGCCAAAGTGTGCTCTTTCGTGCTCTCGCAAATATGTCAACTATGTCAGTGCCTGTACAGTGCCTGTCTCAATTATTCGCTGAGAGAGCAACGTTTTATTGCTCACTCTCACGTGCTCTATTGCATATGCCATCTCGATTACAACTATGATTTGGGGTTACTGAAGAAAATTGTGTCATATACTGCAAATATTTTTAACATTTATATATAAATACTTATTTCATACTAACAGTTACCTATGGCGAGAAATTCTGTTAATAAGCGTTTAAATACACAAAAACATTTTTGGCATAGCCTATAAACTGCTATTCACTGCTTGAAATAAGCCAGTAACTTGAAAAATTATTTAAATCCTCCACAAATATATTTAATGTTTATAACATTTATTAACATAATTAACACACTTTTAACCTTTGCATCGTATGTTGACAAATACGAGAGAGCGAGAGTACTCTGCGAAAGAGTAGGCCCTATTCTCTCAACGGAGTACTCAATTGAGACACAGCCTTGATTAAATGGCAGTTACGTTTCTACATGTTTATGCTTTTATACAGTACAAAAGTTGTTTGTTCATTGAGCGTGATGACGTAAGACTTAACACTGCCACTCAACAGCATTCATTAAGAATGACATTTCTTTAATGATTGACTGAATATGAAAAAACATTTATTTAATGATTGACTGAATATGAAAAACATTTTCCAGGGACTGCACTAACTGGTGCAATTTTCAAAACCTTAGAAAATATGTAAATTATTTTATCCCCAAGGCGCAGTGAGTCCGTAGAAAGAGATTTTACTATGATAAGCCAATGGACAAATAGGCTTCTACAAGAAACTGTCAAATCCATAATCACAGTAGTTTATAACTTCAAATACACAACTAGCAAAATATTTCATTTGTATCTGCTTACGAATCCTAAAATCTTACACAAAATATGTTTATCAGAAAAATGTTAAATTAACATGTTTATGTAGGCCTATATTTATAGTGTGCAACAAAATACATCGGTAACTGTAGGTACATTTTATTTATATATAACAAAAAGAAATTTTCAACAAATAAGCTAGTTCACCATTAACACTAGAATAAGAGATCATGTTCATTTGAAATCAGTAAATAAAGCATATACTCAAAAAACTTTGAAAAATATTGGAATCTAACTGTATAATAAGGTTCCCGATGATAAAAAAATTGACAAACAAAACATTTTAAAAATAGTTATTTAATTTTCTTTTAAATGGTTTATTTTATAGTGTTTCAGAATATATGACAATGTAAATTGTGTATTAACTTCATAATGTAATATTATAATTGTGAAAGTCATTTTATGTATGGTGTGCAAATACAGTGTTATGATTTTAACATTTGGATGTTATTAGCTATGTTTTTATCATGTCATTTGTCAAATAATTGTATGTAGTAATATTTGGTATGTGTAACCTAAAAATTTATATTACTTTTGTATTTATTTATTATGTTGACATGTTCAATAGCATTAATAGACACACTGTGAATGAATAAAGATCTTAATCTGATTCATTGCTTAGTCACATTGAAATGTGTGTTCATCTTCACTTGGTCATTCACAGAAATATCACGTTTGTGTTCTTTTGTGTACTATATTTACACCTATACTAAGCAATTTTTAGAAAGGTTGAGTTCTTTAGTAGTATTCAAATTGGTAATTTACAAAAAAGTGTGCAATTTTGTATTCAAAATGGTTATTCACATCAAAATGTGTTTTTTTAATACTTATTTCGTAGATTAGTTTTCAATGTCCTTTTCAGAGAAACTTCTTACTTTTGGGAGAAGAATGTATTATATTCTCAATATATTGTTACCCTGCGAGTAGTAATACTATTTAGATAGCCTAGTTGAAATTTTAAGAATGAACATATTTTAGCCATTCCACAGTCACCAGGTGTTGTGTACTTAAAATAAAGTTTAGTGACTACGACATGAATACAAGGGTAAAGTGCAAGGCCTATTACAAAAAAAAATTTAAGTGGTTTCAAAGAAAATAATTTTATGATAATTATGCAAATATAAATTTCAACACTAGAATGAAACCCCATGGAGTGCAGGGGTGGCAGTACATTAAGCTTGACAGTGTGTACTGAAATGTGCAGCAGTTTAGTTACAGGAAAAAAAAATTCCTGGAAAGTTTGTGACATTGCATAGAGGAAATATTTGGCCAGGATGACACATTGAAATATTCAACAAATGTACATATTCAGAATTTATTACTTATTTATCAAACCCTCAAAAACAGCATTGAATTACAATAATAAAACTACATAGGATAACCTATATTCAAGAGTCGCGGACAAAGATGTCGATGACTCGGAGACAATGACAATGTCCAAGCAAGGGTGTTTGCTCACAACCTATACACGAACATCGGCATTAATTGTAACCTGCAAACCACATATAAGTACAGTCATATATGTGGACGAACATATTGCGAGGCCAGTACTGTTATTTTATTTAAGAACTAAGCTGTGAAGATGAATGTAGGTCATCAACCTCGGGCAAGTCTTCCCGGTGAGATGCAACAAGGGTTTAGTGGTAACAGGATTGCACAACTAAAGACGTATCACCCTCAGACATACGGCAGAAAGTCCACAACGTATACTAGTTACTACTGCTAAATTCAGTGCTCCGTGTTTTGGTACCCTTTGAGGGGATACGCGAAAGTTGAACGCCTTTAGCTTAATGGTAATGAGGCAAGTGAAGAGCGAGCTATTTCACACAAGGATGCATTTTTCTTCTATATATTAAAGATGCTGGGCGCTGAAGTAGTAATGCCAGTTTCATATTTTCACTACTTACCCCATTTTAAACACATTCGGTACACATTCCTTTTTTTTCTTACAATCCTTAGAAAACATCCATCCCATTTTCCCAGAACAGCTATTCACGACGATTACGAGAGTACGCGCGAACGCACGACAGAATCTTACACTCACTGTTGAAAATACTTCCCGTAGGCCACGACGTAAACGGCGCAGTGGCTCTGGATAATCGAATACAAATAACTTTCAGTTTCCTCGTTTCTTTTTGTGGCAGTCTGCAAATGAAAAGGTTTCGCCAGCTACCTTACGCTATTATTAAAAGAAACTCATTACGAGGAAAAGGTGGAGAGAATGGTGTTTGAGGTTGCCGATACACGCAGGCGGGAGAGGGGATACGGCACGCAGCAGGTGAGAGTCCCCACTCCCTCCCCCCACCTGTTTCGCCGTCCACGGGGACTGTTGTGCGCGGAAGTGGCCGGGCCCGAGCAAGACTATATTGATCGCCAGCCATCGTCTGGCAGCTCGCCGTCACGTACCCTAGCCAGGCACGACACAAGAGAGCTCCTTTGTCTCGCTAGTTACCTGCAGCGCCAGCACATCGTAGTTGGCGACGACGGGAGCGTCGACATCTATGACGTACACCATTGTTCCAAGGCCACTCGCGGGCGGGAAGCAGGCAGGGCGCGAACAAACGGCACGTCCGCCGCGCTTAGCGGACAAAACACGTGCTGACACCTCGCGGCCTTGCAGCGAACTGAAGGCGCAGCGCCTGCCGCGCAGTATCGCCCGCTCCCCCACCTCCCGCTTCAACGCCCCCCCTCACTAAACCCACTCCCTCTCGGCAGCCCAGATTAAAGAGAGAGACGAGGAAGAGTTGCAGGCAGGCAAAGAAGCGAGAGGAGAAATGACTATAATACAAGAGGGGAGGCCACAAGCAGCGAACAAACATGGCTGCTTACGTAATGCAATACCAGCGCGGCGCGAGGCGTGCTAGCGGACGAGACGCGATAATGAACTGAACGTAATACTGGGCTGGTATTTCTCATACACTTTGAGAAAAACACGGTGATGCGAGAAAAACTGCGCTGTTCCGAGCACCACCTAACTAGTCGATACATGACTCAGCCGACGAAATGTCTTTGTCTTTGGAAGTCGATCGACTCGCAGGGACAATACCGCATTCGCGTCTAGCGTTAACTACTTTAGCGAAAACTATTCGCGACGTTGGAGGGACAACACGACAAATTCTCAAACTATTCACCGTGATGCTGTTTCTGGCCCAGCATATTTCCGTCACTCTGGATCCCGTCAACTTCAGCAAACTTAGTTAAGGATTATTAATAATAATACTTTATTTATGGCGCAGTAAAGGCGATGTCGCCTTGTCTTACACTGGACCATAAAAATTTCAGTCTACAGTTTACAATTATTTAAAGACATTTCAAACTTAAGTCTAAGGTAATACTACAATTAAAAACCAATAATGAATAGCGATGTATCATGAGAGAATTAAAACAGCATGATAATTAAATTACAATTTTAACAGTGTAAGAGTAAAAGACATCGCATGTACTAAAAACCTGTATAATAAAAACAACCCGAACTATGAAACTGAAAATACCATGATAATTTAAGCCAATATCGTTACCAATAAGAATAAGTATAAAGTCTATAAGTGAGATGAAACACTAAATAATTAATACGCAAGTAACAAAGTAACAAAAATACATAAATTACAAGATGCAGTGAGGAGCTCTAAGTTAATCATTATAGCTTACAGAAGCTTTGCTAGACTATTACAAGGATAGCAATACTAATCGTTCGTCCTTCGAGTTACCTGTTCTTATGTTCCGACTCCATCGCTACGTATCGTTGAACTAGTGTGTTCCGTTTTCGACTCCCGAGGTGCGACGAATCTGCTAGGCCATCAAAGTTGTAAAACTAACCATCCCAAAATCCACAAAACACAGTGAAAACGTTAACGAAAAACTGGACATCCTTGTTTTACATTCTATATGTCATGTTGGCAGCTTGATAACCCCAGTTTAACAGCAATATACAATGGAAATTTAAATTTCAAGTGAAAATAAAAAAAAAGGCGTTAAAAGCGAATCGTAACAATAATTGGTTAGTAAAAATGGGCGATTTTAAAACTGAGAATCCCACACAAGCATTCATTCCACATGGAATTTCACTCCTTTTTTCGACGCTCACGTGTACAAGACTGCACCTCAGACGACTTATTTGGCAACACTGATATCTTTCACGGCGTATCCACAATACTGCCTCAAGGAACAGGTGGAACAAACTACTGCGTACATTCCGCCACGTCACATCGCAAATGCTCATGACTCACTTGGTACATGTTTGCCGATAAGTCATCGTAAACTGCAGAAAACGACCGACCCGTTATTTCTCTACCCAGCGATTACTTTCTCCTTTTATTCCACACAGTAACATCAACCACGGGTATGGTTTATCAACACTGACAGTGATTCACAGAGTAGAGAGTTTAGTAACAATCAGTGTCGTCTATTTAAGAGGCTACCTTAGATAGACTGCGTTTACAGGAGCGCTAAGAGTCCCGTACACCGACGTATTGCATTATCGCCTTTCCGTGTAATACTCGCTGGCGTCCAGTGCTTTACTATTATCATCTTTCCTGTGCGACTTTAAGCGGTGGCCACGTTATTTTATTTGTTGTTCAAAGTCAACGTTGGTTTCTATTGCGTTTTTCGAATCCGGTAGTTTGAAGTGTGTGTTCTTTTCGTAGATAAATCTAACATGCATAAACTGTTCCGTGAAAAAAGTAGGCGAAATTCGGTGCAACGTATTTGAAGCACAGGTAGGATGGCGGCCCCTTACTTCCTACAAGCAAGTAGGACTTCTTAAAATAAATATTAATAGTAGCCGTACACGTTACATGAACACTGGATACAGAAAGCTACTTACACACGCACACCAAACTAACTAATTTTCACTCTGAATCACACACGCTGGTTTCCTTTGTGTGTGCGAGATTCAGAGTAAAAAATTAGTTTGTTTTGTGTGCGAGTAATTTTAGATTGAAACCGGCTGGTTTTGTATTTATCTGTCTATGTATGGGATATTTTTATTTTAAATGTACACATACATATTTTTCTAGTATTGTTTAATTCTTACTCTTAATCATATAATGTATTATTTTTGTTGTAATCATGTGTAATGGGTCCAGTGTAAGACAAATAATCAATGCCTTAACTGCGCTTAAAAAAGTAATAAATAAATACACGTCACTATACGTACTACTTCGGTAACTAATTTGTAATAAAGTAAACATATAATAGCTTGGTTAGTTGAACTTTGTGTTAGTTATTCTTAAGCTTTACGTCTCGTCGACATCAATGTAATTAGACGTCGCACCACATCTTCACGCAAGGACAGGACCAGAGAAAGACGTCGGCCATGGCCTACGGCAAGGAACAATCCAAACAATAGCGTTGGAGCAATTTCGGGAACGTTGGAGAGCGGGAATGAGGATGGCCGGAGCCAGGATTCAAATCCGGGTCTTCACGAATGCGAATCCAACGCGTTACTACTGCGCCAGCTCACTACGGCATAAGTTAATTAATATGTGGTTACCTTCTCATGCTGAAAATAATCTTTCTGGTATGCCAACGCAAGCAACTTCAAATGTGTATGATTATGTGTCTGCAGAATGCATAGATAAATGCAGCATGGTTCATGACTAAGAAACAGCAGCATGGCCAGTCTTGTAGCTAGGGTTTGTGTGGAAAAAAAAGGGGCGGGCGTCATAAATTCCATACAATCGTAACTGCATATAAGTATGGATTTTAACGTGCAAAAAATGTACTGTTTAAGAGCCTGTGTCGCACAACTTTAAACCATGTCATGCAGACAGTCCGGACTTAAACGATCACATCATCTGTTTGAATAATCCAGGAGTTAAAGCGTTAACAGACTTATATTTTTTAATTTGACAGAAATTATGATTTTTAATGACAAAAATGGCGTTGAAAAAGTACTCCAAAGTAAAAAAATATTTTATGAGGAGGTAGAGACATTATTAACAAGAAACTTTGTCGCTTTGTCCTCCATTGTCACAGCGGATAATTTCGAGTAAAATTTCAAGTACGAAGACGCTGCACACTTGCTGCAAGCTGGCACAGTGGTCGGGCGTGGTTGTACGAGACAGCTAACGAAGAAGGGAGGCAGGGAAATGACGATGAGTCGTGTTATGTGACCTTATCAGTCGGACAAGAGTAGGAAGAGGAAGATTAACAGAAGATAAGAGTATTTCTGCATGTAAATCGAGATGTTCCAAACAGTTCAGCGTTCCGTACTTCACAGTTAACTACCACGTCACAAGTTTATAGAAAATCCAGCAAATCCAAATTGTATTTGCCCCCGGTTTAAAAAAAAACGGCGCGCGCTAATAGGTGAGAGAGTGAGTGATTTTGGTCAGCGCTCAACATCTAGGTCTTTAGCGCTGGTGAGGGGCGACATGTGAGTATGGAGCAGCGCCGGAATGAAACTTCGGGGGAAACGGGAGATCCCCGAGAAAACCCGCCGACCAGCGGCATCGTCCGGCACGATTCCCACGTGCGAAAATCAATGGGACAGACTCCGCCGGGAATCGAACCCGGATCACCTTGGTGGGAGGCAAATGGTCTAACCATTCAGCCACCGCGGCTCTTGCGCACTAATAGGGCTTCATGATAAAAGCAGAAGGTAAGTAATGCGAAAATAGTACTACACAATAATTTCTAGTTTCTCAAAACAATAAACCTCCTTCCTATCTTAAGTAAACGTGTTTTGATTCACATTTTCGTTCAGTCAAGCGACATTGATAGTTAAATTTAAATTATCACAGCGTCACATTTATCTGTAGGTCATTTGGGGTAAAGTGAGCCGTTAATTTTAACCGTTGAAAAATACCACTAGCAGTTACTGTATACAATTCAACATTACACAACGAGTGGTTACTTTGCTAAATTTTGCGGCAACTTTACACCACATGTTTTAGTTTTAATTGGAAGTTTGTGCCTTCTTGCATTAATGATAACTTTACAAGTTACAATTTCAATGATACAGAATAATTGAGCGTAAAAAGTATCTTGAAATTTTCTTGTGTAATACAATTATTTGGGTCATAATTCCGTTTTTGTTAAGGTGTTTTTTTATGTTTAAAATAAAATTTAATAGTAATTTATATTTTGTCAAGTTTTGTGAAAGTTTATAACGAAACTTTCATTAAGGGTTTATCTCTGTGGGCGTAATAATGCTAGCAATATACCCGATATGATACTACTTTGAACATGGTACTTTTAATAGTTTTATTTCACTAAACCCCGAATAAATCTAGTTACACAACAGTAACATCCATAAAACATAATTGGCGATGAGTTATTTTTATTAGTGCCATTTTAGTGACTAATAGCAATCATATCATGGTCACTCAAAATTTCTTATTCGTCAATTAAGTTATTGTGAACTTAACAATGCTTTAAGTAATGGGCATTGTATTAATTGTGAATCAAAATCTGAGATAGTTGACTTCTGAACCTTGAATCTTAATTCACTATTAACAGAAAAATGGGCTAGAGCGACAATGGTGACTTACAACCCACGCTATATATTAAGTAAGGTTTCCCCGAAATGTGTTTTCTTACTCAAAATAATGAAATAAAAAGCTACAAAAATTAAACTGAACTACATTTGTTTCATTTACACGAGGTATAATAGTTGTGTATGTGTTATAACATAACACAGTCTACCAACGTTTTGTAAATGCAAGTACCCAGCACAAAAATATATTTTTCGAATGGCATTATTTAAGAAACTTTTAACTGACTACTTTTCATTTTTATCATTCATTTCGTGTATATTCTGTAATGGACTCGCCCAATAGTGGACTATTTACAGACATTTTCGAAGTATTTCGACACCTGCCCTTATTTTATTTATTTTTTGGGTTCTGTCCTTTTATAAACCCAGCTGAAAAGCCCAAAAATCTATTACACACTTTTTTTGGGACTCTCGTCGACATCGAGGACAAAACAGAGATGACAGTTTTTTCTCAACTCCTGGGCCAGCGAAACAGACATTCTCACACTTTACACGGGATTCGAAACCCGGGACATTTCGTGTCACAGGCCAACTCTCAACCAACTATGTTCTGTGCTACAGAGTGCTGTGCTGCACGTAATTCGTTGTAGAATAATTTGTACTCTGTCTCAGGATCAGAATTTTTTTAGCACAAGAAATTCAATTGTTGTGTACGCGGATTCCATATTACAGTGACGTCTCTTTGTCAATATTCACTCTAATTTTTCATTAAAAATTGTCGGAAGAGAGACAATATCCCTGGCGGTGGCTCAGCGCCAGCGCGCGGTCCTTTCGTCTAGCGGACTGGGGTTCGATCACCGTCGGGGTCACCCGGATTTTCCAATGTAGCTTTTGTGCTGGAAGAAGCAGCTGCCCGGTGGATTTTCCCGTTTCCCTCACACTTTCATTCCGGCGTTGCTCTATCAGCATTTCATGCATCGTCACCCATTCTTCCGGCTGGCCTCTAGCGACAGGATTGTTTCTCAGGTAGATCAGCTGACTAATACCGGGGTCTGCCTCCTCACATCACATTGCAGAACCTGCCTCAGGCGGAAACTGTAAATTCGATTTAATTTTAATTTTTCTTGTATGCCGTATGCGCAGTTTCAGTTCAATTAATTATTCTATAACATCAACTCGAAGTTGTATGCGTTTGATAAACAGAATTTTATTTATAAAAGGAAATAATCTTAACGATTGGTATAAAATTGTTACATCATTGCTGTCCTTGCATATACACGACCTAATAAACTGTGTAAATAATATGTTCTTGATTGTTACACATTGTACTGCATTGTAACAAATACATTCACGAAGCGTTACAGGTAGGCGTATGTACATATTACAAATGAACACTTATAAAACGGCTAGCCTAAGTTAGCAAGTCTATTAGGTTAGTTCCCTGGGCATTTGAGCAATCAATACTTTTCAATATTATCGCACTCGTCTCACATTACGCACGCAGCCTCGCCATCCTGTCGACTGTGACATCCCTTCCCGGCAATGACGCGTTAAGGTCATTCTCTCTCCCTTGTCTTGCCTTACGTTCGCTTCCCTCCACAAACTACTTTACTCCACCGTTTCCTTATCTGAAGATTCGCTCATCACGCACGCACGCACACACCCACTGCCACGATATTATCTGGTAGGTGACATGGCCTCTTAAGCAGTCTTATTACCTTACCTTAATTTCACATAAATTGAAATATAATACACGTAAAGAATGCACAGTGGACGTAGCATTAGGCAATATGCTTTTTTTATTCCCGCCATTTGAAAACCTTGAATAGCATTGCAGACTATTATCAAACGCTGGTAATTGACAAAATCTAGCCTCGTGACCGAGATAACCTACCCTACTCCAACGAGTGAATTTTCATAAGCGCGTACAATGGCCACGTGAGGCGCGTACTTGGCACGGTGGCAGAGAGGCAACCTTCACCCTGCTCCCTTCCCCTAGGTAATACTAACAACGAACGGGCGGGCAACACAATCCCACTGCTGGCAGGCAGGGCGGACGGCGCCCACGCACAGTCGCGAGACACGAGGCAGCTGCCAACATGGCCGCCATGCATGACGTCACTGCACGGCAGGTTACTGGAAGAGCTCGGCTCGGGCGAGCCGCCAAGCTCAGCGGGGGCTTCCAGGAACAAGACAGCTTCACTAGCTCACTACAAACACTTCCCTACGCACTGACTGCAACCAATGCAAGAGCCTAACCGCCCACTTTCCCCCTCCACCCGCGGACATAAACCAAGGGGTACCTATATTTTAACCGTGAAAAAAACCATTTTCTCGGGGGAAGACCCACGGACCACCGCTTTGGGATTATAACATTCCCACGTTTCAACAACCCCCCTCACCCCAATCCCTAAAACACTAATCCTGGTTACTGCCATCCTCCTGCACACAATTTTATAGCTTGCAATCTCTCACCGAACGTCTTTTATCTAGCACAGTTTCTTGAATGCCCCCTCCCTCCAATCCATCCACTGTTACTCTTTCCTAAGAACAGCATCGCCATGACATGCTACTCCGAGCTAGTAAAGTACATCAGCAGTTCTGACAATCGTGTCCAGTTATTGACGGTTGAAACTCTTCGCTCGTACCAAATGCCCTCGTTGAACCACGGCTGAAAACAAACTGCAGCGTTGCTGAAAAACCGTTCAAGGTCACATCCGTACCACGTCATGCCGCTTCCTGTAAGAGCCTGCATCAGGCCATCTATACTCTGCCTCGCGTAACGTCGACAGTTATGAGAGCACGATTATGTCCACGTTTCACGCTACGTCAGTTGACATTTTTAGTTCCAAAATGAACCTAAGATATATCAAATTTACATTTTGTACTGTAAATAATGTCTTGTGGCACATATTTCACAATACATAAGTTATAGCCCATACATAGCTGTCAAATATACCGAAGTTAGCCTAACGTGCATCGCTGGCATTCATTTTAATCTCCCTGTCCTTTGACAGCTACCAAGCTTTTGCTCAGTTACTTGAAAACGTACCAAAACCCACAATATTGTCAAATGTTAAAATATCGTTAAAAGTAACAATTCTGGCACAAATAAAGTTATAATAGTGACTGATTCTTACCATATTTCTCACGAGTCTGGATTCGCAAAATTCTCCTCAAATGCCTAGTCATGCGCGATCATCTTCATACATATAGCAGTCACTTTTTTAATTAAAAGTTCAAATGCAGTATTTCCGTATAACCTCTAAAACCTGAACACGCCACATGCGCTCATCAAAACACTATCACCTGACGCTTGCGACGTTTTGTGAGCTTATCTAAAGTAACAAGACGCTTATCTATAACTTGAGGCTGCAGATATTGACCCCTCGATAAAGATACAAGTTAAAATACACTCGTGACAACTTGTTGTAACTGTGTGTGTCGCTCGACTACGGGTCGTTGTACATCACTTAAATGTGGCTGCACAAATAACTTGCAGATCATCGCCAACTCGTCCAACGAACCTACGAAACATGCCTCAACAAAAGCTTTCGACATGATTGCCCACTAATTTTTCTCTTCCTGTGATGTTGCAACGGTTGGCAGCTTTCCCACTGGAAGTTATAAACTTGGCAAGATGCTACAGAACCATTCGCCCTGGTTGAAAACAACAGTTATTGTCCCAGAATGCACGAATTCTCACACATTAGATGACTTTACAATCATACATCGGAGTGGAATACGCACTACAACTGACGACCAAAATTAAAAATTGGTGTGGGGGGGGGGGAGGGAATCAGACTTCGTAGTACGATCGGCTCAAAACGAACGTTCAAGTTGGATTGCAAAGAGAATCCTGCCTGGGGGCCGATTAAATATCGCCACCTGCTATTTACACCGACGCAGCGCAAGTGCAGAGCAAGTTAAACGGGTCTTCTATGGCATTACGTGAGTATATAATTCCAATGCAGCGAAACCAGACGTAACGCAGGTGCAAATTTTGCGTTGCACCCGTAAAATACAATATTTAATTGCCCCCCCCCCTTCGAATTTTAGTTCACAGGTCAAGAAAGTTGAAACTGCAGTGGTGTACACACGATATTACGGTCAAATGTTCACTGCATTCATTTATCCCACGAACTATAATATTCATTCATGTTAACGTATATATGCGACTGCAAGTATACGAACACAAGGATGCATGGTGGTTCGCTTAAGATGTAAAAATTTATGTGTATATGCCAAGCCGTCATGCATTTACAACCGACATTACACTAATGTATTTCACGTCTTTGTACATTATTAGTTTTTCTAAGTTATTCATTTCGCCATTTCTTATTTAACAACTTGTTATTCTTTCCCTACCTTTATTAAGTATTGCATAATTTGAATATAAATTCATGTTACTTTAGATTTAAAGCAGCCGCCTACCCCACGCTTCAAATACGTTACAGTGTGTTCGTAAACAGGTATTTTCTGCGAAACAATTCCACGTGTGCCCATTGTGCTAAAGTACAAAAAGGAAAAAAACATTTCAGACAAGGTCGTAACCTTATTGTTAAGACACTACACTGTTTCTAAGCCCTCCAGCATAACTAAAAAAAACACCTTCAAAGTGTACTACTACAGCCCGCGGGTGTATGTGAAACTCAGATTGCGATGTTTAGGAACTCTGCTACAGACTTTTCACCAATAAAATTATATGGTCACCTCTTAGTGTCCCACAGTAAAAACGTTTCGGGGGAACTTGGCTAGTTAAGGCGATGTGACACTTGATGTGCGCTTCAAGATCGTCCTCCTGTAACGCACAGATAGGCGGCACTACTTTCTGTAGCTGTTCTAGTAATTGTTATCATTGGTTAAGTGCAAGGAAAGGCTTGACGCCAAAATAAACAACTACGTGGATACAGGATAGCATCAACAGAATATTGAGGGAGGAAGGTAGGGATCTGGGGGAAAACAACTACGGTGCCATCTACATCCTCTAGTTCTGGCAAGCGGCGAGGCTGGAGGCGACCGGTTCTCCAAGCCCTAGGGAAAGGCCCCCCCGCAACTTGTTTTTAAAGGAGGTCGACCACTGCTCTCAACCGGTTGGTGCTTGCTTTGAGTCTGGGTAGCGCAGGGGCATGTATCAAGTCACGACCTTCCAGATAAAACAGAAAAAGGTACAGGTACCGAGTCACGTCTCTCGACGTACACCATACAACGATATCAACCCACCGAGTAATTCCAACGCACCAGCTAGTCGAGGTCTTTCAGCATTACTCTATATCTAATGCACATGCAAACTACACACTCCAATAAAAATGTTTTGTTCTGGAAACGTTATTAGCAAAGGTTCTCTACAGTTAAGTAACATTTGCACAAAAACTGCAATGCAAACACATGCGATGTTGGTTGATCGAAAGGCTTAATGCATAGAGATAAATGAAACTAGGTTGCAAAAAATATTTTAATACGCTGAAATGGTGGCATTAAGTATTAACAAATCACTCATGCGTGCTGATTCTACACACATAACTTTTAGAGGTCAGATTTGCAGGTCAGTTGTGAGAGAGCGGCTGGAAGAAGTCCTTGATAGAGGTCGCACAAACTTGTCTGCCATTTAGAAGGAAACTATGGAAGGTCGACCCCCCCCCCCCTTCTCATTTGCGCAGTTTTTTTCCGAGAATTGATGGCCGGTAAGAGGAATAGAGGATTGCTCACATTCTTCGTTCCATCCCCCACCTCTAACAGTTCTTGGTAACAGCAAGCACTAGTGCGAGAGATCATCCGGACCAAGGACATTACCTTATGTGTTTACCTATTGTCCGTATGTTTACTTAAATCAGCCAGGCTGCATTGCAAGAAGACGTACAAAACCCCTGGTGCACTGTTTCTTATAACTTAAGTCAAATTTGACAGCTACTTATGGGCAATAATTGTTATTTTGTACTGTTGCACAAAGAAAGACATTTATAACACTATAATAAACCAGAGTAATCCATTTAACCATACGTACAGTAAATTTTGTTTTGTATTGAGACTTATCACTATCAACCGTTATTGCCCACGGGTAGCTGTCAAATTTTACTTAAGCCATAAAAGCAGAGTTATATGAAACATTGCACTACTTAGCATAAACACACACTTGTGTCAACTGCAGCCATTTTCCAACAAAAACATTTTCAAAACAATTGTGTCCTACGGCATGAAATAATGCAAAAAGAAATTGTGATGAAAGTCTTGACCCTGTGCATTATATGCAAATTTTTTATTCAGAACAACTTGTTTTGTTAATCTGTGCAAATGAATTCGGTACAAAAACTGTATACAATTACATACTCCGAGTTTTGCATATGTTCATACTTAGTAATATTTGTAGCACCACAAGACGAAATTTACAGTACATATACATGGACATCTCATTTTCGCACAAAAAATCTGGACTGATGTAGCGTCAAACATCTACAATATTCAAAAATAATGAGCCAAAGCCCTGAAAAGTATAGGAGGGAGGGTGGACGAGCAGTAAAGTTAAGAGTGTGTGGTAGATAGATAAAGGCTGAAAACATAAATTGATTTCTACA
Source organism: Medauroidea extradentata (assembly GCA_003012365.1). Classification (NCBI taxonomy): domain Eukaryota; kingdom Metazoa; phylum Arthropoda; class Insecta; order Phasmatodea; family Phasmatidae; genus Medauroidea; species Medauroidea extradentata. Next base: position 21,666 of record PNEQ01056454.1, read on the forward strand.
CTTTCTTAGAAGCTAATATAGTTAAAATACTCTATGACATTCCTAGATAATGGTATTTGCCAATTTTATGAGTAAATATTTATCCAGAATTACAAATTCGTTACGCGAGATCTCTTGCGCCGCAGTTAAATGCACGAGGTTCCGGCATCAGAGATTATGACTCAGAAGTTCGTAAAATTGGAAACAATTTTGTTTAAAACGTTGGCTAAAACTATTGTCTAGGATTGCTATTGTTTAATTTCCGCAAATTGGCTTCAAGATACCTACCGTTACAGATTAATGCTTTTAGCTTTGAATCACGTACCAAGCCCTTTCAAGTGAACTTTACGTCTCGTCGACGAGGTCAAGTGACACACAACTGGACAGAAACTGGGAAAAGAATCAACCGTGACCGTTAGGGAAACATCCAAATATTTGCCTGCGGCGATTTCTGGAAACCGAGCGTTCGAGAAGAATCCGGGAAATAAAGGAACTAAGACGGCATTATTTTTATGATGGCACCTCCCGTCAGGTCGGGTACATGTTCCAGTACACATCGACGGAAAATGGGAACGTAGGTAAGGTTAGTTGAGTAGCAAGAAGGCTTGTTATTGTATCATGGTTGCTTAGAGGCGCCGCCTAATTGCGCGTTAGAGGCTTAGAAGTGATGGAGTTGTAAGAACGACTTTGAAGCGCATCAAAAGCCGCAATACCACAACTATCAAAGTTCTTAACTTAAGTGCAAGGTACATTTTGAAGTACGGCAGTCTAAGAAGGCAGTGTTTAGCTATGCTGGAAGACTTTGAAACTGTCTTTTTAACGAGTACTGTGTTTGAATGACATTTCGCCTTTGTCTGGAGTGTTTTCTTGTCATACAATGTCACAATGGGCACATGTGAAATAGTTTCGATTAAAAAAAAAGTATTTTCCTGCACATTACAGCATATTTGAAGTACTTGGTGTGGTAGGCGGCGCGCTCCAGGGGGAAGGACAGTTGTCATCTCTAATTTATTACTGTTTTTAAGAAATCAAGTGCAGTTGAGTTTGATTATCAAAATTCTGTATATGTTAAATCGCAGAATGAAGTTAGTGCTGTCAGAATCCTTGAACTGGTTCAATGGCATTACAGAACTAGAACACAACTGCCTGCCTGCCATGAATTCCATTAGTACAAATTTTATTTTCAAACATTGTTTAATTTTCAGAAATGAAACTGAAACAAAAACTATGACGAAAAATACATTAATCCAAACGGCAAAATTCCTTTCCCGTTCACCAGTATTAGTCAACATATATGCTGTGTGTGTTTATGCGGCGTTGTACAATGTAATATAACATGAGCAAAGAGCGGCACTCCACTTGTTTACGTGGCTGGCCAGGGAGGGTTAGGAGGTTGTGGAAGGAAGGGGTTGCGTACGACAGGATCGATGCAGGCTGGCAGTTGTATGAGTCACTGGGAGACACTCCCGCCTCGTGAGACATCGCGCGACTGTTGGCGGCGGCGGGCGGCGCCCGGCCAGGCAATTTGCAAGCTCATTCAAGCTGATGCTGATATCTCGTGCCAACCACACATTCCTGGCGCCAGCAAGGATAGCCACAGTTCTAGTATATTCTGTGCAACTTAGTCTAAAAATTGCTATTGAAATTAAACTGTAAAAAAAAATAGGTGTTTTGGAGTGTAGGGGCATTAAAATACTTACTTAACAGCTTTCAGATATTGTAAGCGAAGAGATTTTGGTCAGCACTAAGAGAGAGAGTCTTCATCTTCAATTATTGTATTTTGTATCATAACTTTTCTTTTGGGTAAATTTTAGGAACATAAGCGTAACTGCTGAATACACTACATATCGACAGAATATTCTGCAATCAGATCTGTAACAGCAACGGCAAACAAATGGTAACATAGTTTTAAAAAAAGGCAATTGTGAGTTTACAAGGGAACTTCTTATACGTCTACCGAGAGGTAAGACAAATAGCTGTGTTTCCATTATGGTGGTTTTGGGTAGTGAAACAAAACTAGTCAAGGAAAACAAATAAATCAACATGGAGGGAGACTGGCTTAAATTACTAATTTTTCACAAGGCAGTGCGATAACGGGCAACAAACACAAAACAAACTGGCAACGAATATATATTATACATACATATATATATATATATATATATCTATATATATATGAAAACATCTTGGCTATTTACTAAGGTGTCTACGGCAACAGAGTTATGTGAACGTTAGAATAGGTTCGGACGTGTTGCGTCATGCAGACCAGGCATGCGCTGTCTAGAAACAAGAGAAAAAAAAAACCATCCCACGCGGAGCTCCTTCCAACCGCCAGCATGCCCTTCCCCGGCTTAGCGACGAGGCGAGCCGTGAACTGTAAACAGGTTATAACGGTTGTCAATCAGGCAGGCGGCGGGCCAGCAGGCCATAGTCTCAGGCTGTGCAACTTAACCATGTCTCATGCAGGAACGAGGACTACAACACCCAGATTTCTACAGGCGGGCTAGGGTCATTAACGAACAGCAGCCAGACAGCACTGTACGCAACGACTGTACAGTACATAAATGAACGCTAAAACACCTCTTCACGTTTTTGAAGGCAAATATGGAGAAACTACAAAATATCCGTATAATGATATTTGTCACCATTATGAGCTAACATTTACCTAGAACGACGTATCAGTTGAGTGATCTGTCGCGTCACAAAGTCACAACATTTCGGCATCAAAGATTGTTCTTCAGACATACACTACTCGAGAAAATTTGCCTACATATTATTTAAGGTTTTTTTACTTTATTTTTGAAAACTGGCTTCGACAAACACTTATATACCATGCCCTCTTAGGATTCCGCATCACAAGCAGAGTTAGAATTACTCATTTGTGTTGTATACATGATTAGAAGCATATATATGTTATCATGATCACATTCTTACAAAATGCATAAATATTAGTTAGTACACATAAAACAATGGAGTTGCCTAACATTTTTCTAGGAAAAGAATTGTCAAAATCAGGCAAACTTATACTGTGTAAAGTATAGACTTTGCGGGCTTCACAGAATTCAGAAGGATCTGTATGCACCAAAGATGTTAGAAGGATCCAGATGGAGCATGTCGCCGGGAATTGTAACCAAACAAATGCTTGACATGGCTGGTATCAATATGGCCGACTAATTAAAAAATTGAGGAAATATTAGTTAGGAGGTGTGTAAACAGGGCTAAAATATAGAGTTTTCAACCTAAAACATATATTAAAGAGCATAATACATTCATCTACCATTAAAAATTCCTGTCTGATGTGAACTTTTGAGGTTAAATCAGTATGGTGGCTGGCCAATTTGGTGGCTACCTCTCCCCCCTCTTGGCTTCACTCCCCTCGCCTTCATTCAGACATTATGTTACCCCAGTGGTATGCACAGTTCGCTAGGTTACCAGCAGAGAGCAGGCAAGTGTAGTTTGCATAATAAGTGACCAATAAATCAAATTTAAGATCACAAAAATTTGTAACATATTTCTGTTACTGAAGTTCTAAGTCTTAGATTAGTATCACGAAGAAGGGTAGGTTCACCCTATAAGGAAAACTCAACATGTGGTGCGACAAATTAATGAAACTACAAGTTAAGACATAAATTACAAATTTCAAAAACCCCTGACTAATCGGATACAAAATTTAAAATTTGTCAGACCAGTAGAATCGTTTCCATTCACTAAAAAAAAAAAAAAAACATAATATTTAAACGACTGAACATATTTCTTTGAGCCATAGCCTAGAACACACTCGCACACGTCCACTTTCAAACAAAAAAAAGCATCAAAATTGGTCCATTCCTTTATGAGCTATGATGCCACAGACACATCAGACTTATAACACCCCTCTTTTTTGCATCACGGGATAAAAAGACACATTTACACAATCGTTATTTTACTATGTAAAATTTTATTTAATGTGGACTTCAATAACTGGAATTTATTGCAAGCAAATGTAGTGCAGCTATATGTTTGAAAAATATGTTTTTTTTAAACCTTCAGAGGTCACACCGGTCTGACAGACCCCCACTTCATGTTAGTTTGCGCTGTTACTCATAGACTGTGCGCACAGTCTCAACCACCATTCCAGTACCTTATACAGTTTATATACGCTAGACATTGATCTTTAGTTGAAACTTTTTGGTTTAGAGGAAAATTTGACTTTTGGGTCTGTGAGACCGAATGCGACCGCTAATGCTGTTATTTGGAAGATTGTTGTATTGGTAAGTTTCAGTGTAATTTCCATGCATTTTTATTATAATTGTTTGAAAAAAAATCATACAAAGCATTCCTTCTGTTATTTCAGTGCAGTTTTCAATTTTCAAAATATGAAATATCATTTTTTTACAAGTTTATGCAAACACCTCATTTGTTGCCTAACTCATATTTTATGCTGCTGTTATACATTTTTACCGTGGACATTCTTTATGAGCGCTTCATTTTCTGTTATATTTTTTTTATTTGCACACGGAAAAAAGATATTACATAATTTTTGTTATTTTATTGCAGGAACAAAAATGTCTTAGAGAGAAAAGAAATATGACATGAGAAACCCATCAGACCTTGAAACTGTTTATAAACTGTTAGCTGAACTTTCATCTGAGGAAGACAATGAACATGACGATTCTGAGGATGATGATGTATCAGACAAGATCTAGGAGCATGAAACTTCTACCGACACAGAACAGAACATTACTTCAAGTGACGAGGAAAATGTGAGGAATGATATTCATTTTTTTGTTGGCAAAGATATGGTTACCAAATGGAAAAAAACTTGTCCTAAAAAAAGTAAACGTACTAGTCTCACAATATAGTAACACATCTTCCTGGAGTTTAAGGCAATGCAAAAGAAGCCAAAACACCATTACAGTACTGGCAGTTATTTTTTTATGAAAATATTTTGAAGGACATTGTTGATTTCACCAACAAGTACATTGATTCTGTAAATGACAATTACTTGAGAGAAAGGGATGCAAAAGCAATGTCAATTTCAGAACTGAGAGCACTCGTTGGCTTACTTTATTTAGCTGGGATTTATCACTGCAATAGGGTACATACCGATGAGTTATGGTCAACAGCAACAGGCATGGGAGTTGAATTTTTCCCGTTACCTATGTCACAAGGCAGGTTTCAATTTCTCCTTCCCTGTATACGCTTTGCTGAGAAAGAAACCAGAGAGCAAAGAAAGAAAGAAAGTAGATAAATTGGCACCAATACGAGAAGTATTGGAGAAATTTGTTGATAACTGCCAGAAAGCATACACAGTGTCAGAGTATGTTACTATTGACGAGAAGCTTGAATCATTTAGGGGGCGATGTAGTTTTAGGCAATACATCCCCAACAAGCCTGCCAGTATGGTATAAAGATATTTGCTTTGGTAGATGCACGTAGGTTCTATACATGGATGTTAGAAGTTTATGTAGGTAAACAGCCAGATGGACCGTACGCTTTCAGCAATAGTCCAAGTGCCATTGTTAAACGACTCTGCGAAAAATTATTTGAAACTGGTCGCAACATCACCATGGACAACTGGTTCGCCAGTTTTGATTTAGCCAAATGCCTGCTGGCTAAAAATATCACCATAGTTGGGATAGTAAGAAAGAATAAGCGAAAGATATCAAATGAATTCCTTGCCACAAAACAAAGGTCAGAATGTTCAAGTTTGTTTGGATTCCAAGATGATTGCACTCTTGTCTCCTATGCTCCCACAAAAAAGAAATATGTATTGTTGATCTCTACCATGCATCATGATGCAGCAATAGATGACAGTACAGGAAATTCTAAGAAACCAGAGATCATCACTTTTTATAACTTGACGAAAGAAGGTGTAGACGTGGTAGACAAGTTGTGTGCTACATATAATACCAGCAGAAACTCTAGAAGATGGCCCATGACAATATCTTACAGTTTGTTGAATATTGCAGGAATAAACGCCAACGTTATTCACATTGCAAATAACAACTGTGAACAGAAGAGAAGGATGTTCTTGTGAGAGCTAGTGTTTGGACTTGTTGATGAACACCTTTATTCTCGGGCAAATATCACCAACTTGCCGAAAATTTTGAGGGAAAGAGTACAACAAATGTGGGCGAAAGAACAGTGAAGGAACTCAAGAGAAAGTCATTCAACCAAGAGGAAATAAAAGAGGACGCTGTGCATTATGCCAGGGAAAAGACAGAAAAACAAGATTTACTTGTGCGCGATGCACGATGTGATGTCTGCTTAGAACATACTGTAAACATGTGTGGTAAATGTTCTTCCAAGCTAGATCTGTAAAGAACAAAATGTGAACACATTTTTTTGTTTTATTTGTAAAGTAGATAATTTCAATATGAGTGTAACAAAATAGACTCTAGAGACTATATGGACTGGATTTTAGAAATAAAAAGGGGGGGAGGAGATTGTGGATGTTACATTTATGTGTGTGTAAACATGTAAAAAAAAGGTATTTATAAGCTAGAGCTCTAAATAAACATTTTACAGTCAACTTTTATACCTATTTTTGGTAAATAATTCAAATAATGTATGATTATTGATCTTTCATATTTGAATTTCTTTGTTCATCTTATAAATGTGAATGATTTTATTATATACAGCAAACATGTACAGAACATGTTTTTCTAAACATGATCTCTAAAAAAAACTGTACAGTCAACTTTTGATGTCAATTTTCAAAAGACATTATTAACTAATGTTACGAATGTGCACTTCCATTCTGACTATATTTGAAATTATTAAAATAAATTAATTTTAAGAGTTGAAAACTGTAAATAATTGATGTATTTGTAGTGTGGTAAGTAAAAAAAATTAGTACCGAAATGGTTTGACTTAAATTATTTATTTTGGCAAAAACAAAACTTGGGGTATGTCAGACCCAGTGGAACCTATGGTGTCTTTTAACACAGCGCGACTTCTGAAGGGTTAAAAAGGTACCCTACATTTCCCATTTACCCCAAGACTCTTGCTAAAATTATTTTGATGCACATTTATGGAACTTATCTATTTATTACTACTTCAATTGTAACTCAATAAAAAAATCACCACCCAAAATTATGTGAAGAATAAAGAAACAGTTCAACAAACCAATGCTTTTAAAAATACTATGAGTTTCATGATACAATCAATACATCACTGAAGGTCATGTGTTACAACGTGCTTAAAAACACTACATAATTTGCAACAAACTTGGGTGGGCTACATTTCTATTAAAATTAACTAAAATCTACCTTGCGGTAATATAAAAAACTGCATATAACAAAAAAAGAAAGCAAATAACTTTTTGTATGCAGATTCATCACAGTCATTGAGTTCCTGGAAACTTTGAATTAACGTGTACATAGAGTAGAATATGTTCCAAACTGTGTGGGTGGAAGGGACTGAAAGCATCATGGTCAGAACAGTAACCGAAGTTAAAATTTGCTGTTATTAGTGGCTGGCATCAGGAATGTCTCGATAAAACTGAAAGCTGTCCCTATAATTTGGTTTTGTGTCCTCATTAGCTTAAGTTGAGATTGTACAGAAAACAGTAACCTTTTTCATATACCTATACTTGATTCATCAGCATGAGTTTCAATGTTACCTCTTTTGTTTATCTCCACTTCAATACAAATATTAGACATATTTATGTACACAACACTCCGCTGTCATATTTTTTTCATCTCCACTTATTTTTTAAAATTTGATTTCTAAGGAATTATAGTAAATAACACTTACATTTCAAGGTGCCTAGTTAAGATTATGACAGAAAATCTTACATCAGGGAGTCATTAACACAAATTTAAATTAAGGTAAGCTATCTGTAGCCTAAATATTATTCAAATAGCCTTCTCATAATCTTGTCACACAATTTTCGAGTTAATTTACAAGCAGAAAAAATATTTTGTGCAAATACTGGCATCAATAATATAGTGCACAACATATCAAATAATGCCAACCACTAGAAGGCAGACATCATTTGCTTGATGAACAGGCAAATTCAATATGTTATGTTAATACACCAAAAATGAATGTACCTAATGACCATTGACCTGCAATCATTATCTTGACACACAGAATAAAAAAACTAAACTGAAAAACCCTGTGAGGTTGCCAAGGCTATAAAAACATATTTCAAACATATTTCTTGATAGGAGGGGACTGCTTTACAAGAAAACTGAATTTAAACAAGCAAAACAAAAAACCATTTTCATCCATTATTGCCTTAAGGCAACACACCATTTTAATATCACCAGGCCTACCACAAAATAAATTATCCTGTACACTAAGGTTACGTTGGTGGAAAAAAACTCTTACTTAGGATTTGGTGTCTTGTGCAACCTCCTGAGTTCAGTAAGCATGTGTGTGTATGCACTTAATGACTACTGGCAATGCCATGCAGTGTTCTCCCCAGGACCATTCTGCCGGGCGCCCCACCCGGCTAGTTTTCTCTACCACCACTCCATGATGCACCCAGCTGGTCTCGTGAACCACCCAGCTCTAAATCTGTGCTGGGGGGGAACACTGCCCACTGCCCAGCTCAGAATCTGGCTGAAGCAAGGATAAGGATTTACATATAAAATTATATTCGGCAGGGCTCAGTCGCCTTCTAATACATAATTTTCAGACAAAAACCATTTTCTACATTGAGGACAGGAGAATATTTCTGCAGGATAAGAAATGTTGGGAAAAAATTAGAGTTGTTGGGCATGAAATTACATTTTTTCCTTTAAGGGTATCTACAGTGAAACATCTTATAGCAATGTAGACAGTACTGACATGAACAAAAAAAATCAGTGATGGCATGTATGTAGATTCGCAAGATTCTGAGCCAAAATTATTATAATTTAACTTTTAAATCCTTGCCCTTGTTTTGTTACCACTGTCGCTCTGAGGTTGGCAGCACTCTTAACTTTGACAAAATACAAATTAATCAGTACATGAAAACAATGCAGTAAATCACAACCAAATATTTGTGTCCTTTCACAACAGTATAATTTATCTTATCTTCTCCTCGCTTCAAAGAATTAAAGAGAACTATTTAAGCCTACCTCTCACTTCAAAACAGAGCAAACACAAACTTATCTTATCATCTGTTTGGAAGACTCATTAAAGCAGCACAAACGAGACCAGAATTGATGAATTTGAGGGAAGAAATGTACGAGCTTCACGACCTAATTACTATCGGAACTATCAGTGCTTGGTACTTTTCCAATGTCTCCAGTAGATAACACATTACACACAAGATTATTGCCATGGGGAACTGAGAAACAGCACATTATCAACTCTGATAACTCTGCTCCGATAACATGCTATTACTTGAGCGACAGTTACCTGTATTTAATGAGTCATTCAATCCCACAACAAACTGATTTACTTTACTAGGAAAAAAAATCACAAGTTTTTTAACTTTCATAAAAATGGGTGAAAATCTGACAGCTCAAACCATAATGCATAAAACGATGTTGCAATCTACAGTACATACAATTGCATTTAGAAAAATTTCATTTCAATAAGGACAAAATTAAAGACAATAACAAAGATTCTATAACGTGCAAATATATGGTCCCAACACACAAAAGTAACTGGAAATGCCAGCCAATTTTTGGTAGGCAAGTCAAAATTCACGCCACCTGCCATCTTTTCCCTGCTCAAGGATATCAACTGGCAGCGGACAAACAGAACAAACGAGCAGACGGGCTGAAGGCGGGACTAGCCAAACCAGTAAGCCAACTTTCTAGTAGCCACCAAGACCCGCACAAACAGGCAACTAACAATCAGCTGCAACATTTTCAACCACTTTTCATGCCCCACAGTGCAGTATGTCAACAGTAGTCCACCTAAATTTTAATTGTTCTTCTAAATTAAATATTCATAATTTATATAATTTATTTATTTGATGGACTTTATTAATTTATTTTGTGATTGATGCTAAATTTAATTTAATGTCATATTTTATATATTTAAAGTCATAATTTTCAGTAAAAGAATTGTCAAATTTTAATAAGTTCAATTTTAAATATTTCATGTAATATTGGTTTTGTGTTTATGTATTTATCAGTGTGCTATGATGCACGGAAGTTAAAGAAAACCTTGGTTACCGTGATCAGTAACTGTACTTTTTTTTGTTTCTCTAAGCAAGAGAAATTTTGATATTTTCTCTTTCGTGAGTGCCTCAACCGAGTTTTAAGTAAGCAACACTTCTTCTTGGAAAGCTCCTAGGGCATGTCGTCACGCAGCAGGCTTCTCTGCTGATAAGCTGACCCTGCCGTCATCGTAAGTTTAGAGATCTATTGGAGTGGATCCTAGGTCCAAGAAGTCGCGCTAGAAGTTTGCCAGTTTCAGAAGAGGCAATATAATGTAAATTCTAATTTAGCTTCTGAGTGAACTTGAAGAACTACGAGGGAGACAGACGCTTACGAGCCTTACTCTAACTTCTATTAACTGTCTTCAGTGTAAATGTCTCAAATTTTATTCATTTAGACTCCACCAAGATTTAATAACGTTCAAAGTGATACAGTAATTTTTCTGCATTTTCTGTAATTAATTTCGAGAGAACCTAGGCCCAACCAGAGGTCTGACATAAGACACTTAAATTTTACCGACTGAGCAAATTTAAATCGAATAGCAATGCAAGATTAAATTACAGATTTTCCTCAATATAACTTTAACTACAGTTTCTGCAACTCTGACACCATTTTCAAGCTTTTGTGAGTGCTGTGAATATGTTTTGTTGTACTTGGTTGAGAGCAGTGCTTACTGGCAAATTTCACTAATTTTCTTTACAGTGTAGGGAATAGCACCTATTTTTAGCTAAATTCATTTTAATTTTAATTAAATACTTTTTTCTTTGCTATTTCCACATACGTGTTCTCTGTGTAGATTAATTTTATCAGTGTTCTGTATTTTACCAGTGTAATATGTTGTCACAGAAAAAGCTCACATGCACTACAACACATTCACAAAAAGATATTCATTTAATATCACATAAAATATAAAAAAATTTATATATAATTGATACAACAGGAAGAATAGCAAGGTTTGATGTGTGTTTGCAACTCTAGGTACCAACATAATTTACTGTAAAGCATGTTAAAGAGTGTTAAAACAACAATCCTAAGAAATACAGTTATCTTCCAATGAAGATAGAATTACATGTAACCAAAGAACTGGTTTGTAACTAAGGTTACAAAAGATCAGATCACTGACTGTACTTTGCTGTAACTTGTAAGCAGTGTGCTATGAAATACAAAACCATTCTGCTTTTTATTTTTAGTATTACCTTAGACTTAAGTTTGAAATGTCATAAAATAATTGTAAACTATAGACTGAAATTTTTATGGTCCACTGTAAGACAAAGCGACATCGCCTTAACTGTGCCATTAATAAAGTTGTACTATTATTACTATAAAATATCCAAGATTGAATTAATAACACACACATCCTTTGAAGGTCATCGTACCGGTCAAACTCTTAAATTATTTAACGTTAAAAACAACCCTACAAAGGTACATGAAGTTCAAACCCCCATGAATTGACAGTCATAGTAATTTGTATTACAGATCATTCTGGGGCAAAAGTAAATATTTTAATACTGTAAAAAAAGGACAAGTTTAATATCTGCCGATACATCAGTCACATTGCTTTATAAGTGTACTTCTGTGAAATAAATAATGGTTACCATAGCAGTAAAATTCCCTGACTACCATCACCCAGAATACTGCAGAACCACCAAGTTTTAATAATGTCTTCCAACAACACCAACTCTTTGAAATGTTGTCAAATGTTGTTGCCATTACAGATATTTGTTTAATTTTACTGTCTCTTTCAACATAACGAAACAAATTACACCTCTTTAACCTACATAAGGTTAATTAGTGAATCATCTGTACTAATCTTGGCAAAGATTGTAGCCCCCTTACTGATAGCATTTTGAATGAATCTGCCTTATTCAAACAATTTTTAATGCAATGGAAATAAATAGGTCCTATGACAAATAAAGCTGTACCATCTGATCTACAATTTTTTTTCTTTTGCATTACAAGTATCTTATTATTGTGGGTTTTTGTGTGCTGAATCTGAATTTGACAATACTAATGTCCTATCGTATACCATTTGTTCACTTTTCAACGATCAAGATTCAGCTCTTTTGTTGCAGGATAATTTATCTATGCCAAGATTATGTAAAAAAAATCAGTTTTTTTTTTGTAAATAGTTAATTTTTTGTTAGTTTTCAAGTGACAAGACCATGCACATAGTGTTAACAGAGTTATTTAATTTGAAGTTCACCTACATATATTAAATAAATCAAGGTCTTTATATTTTTCATTGGTTTTTCTTTCAAGAGACATAATTCTCATCCACCAATCAGTCCATAATCTTTTGAATGATTTCACAGTGGCATTTTAAACACACTACCTACTTTAAATGTTTTTTTACTGAATTGGCATGGTAACTAAGCACAGCTAAAAAAAATTACCTAAACATATGGTTAGCCTACTTACTTTTATATTCTATGAATACTTTCGACTATTGATGAAATTCATTCATCATCTAACTCAACAAATGCCAACTGTATTTATTTAAGTCAAAATTGTTAATTTACTGAAAATTTTCGTTTAATTATCATAACACATCTAAATATGGCTGAAGACAAATACAGCTTTAAAGGAACAATAATTATCCTGCCTAATCAATTAATTTCAACATTTTAACATCAAATAAATGTTATCTTGGCTTCCACAGTTTGAATCGCGTCCTAGTTGTAGACAGCAACAAAGTTTTGTCTCACATTGGAGTAGGAATTCCAACCCTTATAATGCTTGCAAAGCAATAGAAAGCAAAACACCAGTACACTCTACCATTATGGTGCATGCAGCTCTATCTCAGGAGCCAAGATAATAATCAACAATGTCCCCGAAACGTCTGCAATCATCAAATCAATAGCTGACTGCAAAATCTTTAGAGCACACCTTTTGTAAAATCAACGGCATAAACCATTTATGCACAGATGTTTGGAACTGGCTGAAACTACTCAATCTCTCTGTCTAGCATATCTTTGTCAGGAATGTCGATGAAGCACACACTAATGCTCAAAAAGAAATACATTGACCAGCTAGCAACGACAAGGCATCTTCAGTCTGTTGTGTGCTGGCACAAGAGAGGAGCAAAAAGAAAGGTCAGAGTTGACTGATGATACTGGAATCTGTGGTCAGCATACAAGACAGTGTTCTACCCAGCACAAATTTAGAGCTGGGTGGTTCATGAGATCAGCCCGGTTGATCGTGGAATAAGCTTGATGGTGTTGATGGGAACGTCTGTTTCTTAGCCGGGCGGTAGTGAAAACTAGCCGGGTGGGGCGCCCGGCAAAATGGGTCTAGGGAGAACACTGCAAGACCATCTGTGAAATGGAGAGGTCGATCAAGAGAAATAAATCTACCTAGTTGTACTCGACATACTAGGTTTCTTTACTTCCCACTACACACCCCAAGGCCGCAGAAAATAATTCTTCATACAAGCTGTTATTATCCAACACAGATAATTATCTCGAAACGATGTATTCCCCTGAAGTCAAACATTCACCATCACAAAAAGATTCACTAATCACATATGTACTAATGTAATATGTACTCCTGTATCCTTGCCTGGAGAACTAAAATAATGTCCAGAGAATAAATAATTTCCTAATATTTACAGAGGCAGAAATGTTGATGGTGGAATGTGTGAGCAAGCAATAAACTTAAAACTCTTCCAAGGAGATGGATCAATGTAAACTCATGAATACAAAAGTCTTCACAAACGAGATGTAAGTTTGCTGCTCCTCATGGTTGGATGAGTGCTGGAGGGAGGGGAATAGAGGGAGAGGGGTGGATGAATGGCACAGCTTACCTTTCACTCTGCCAGGCTATGACTCACTGTCACCACAGACCTACAGAGAAATGTCTACACAGCTATGTATCTTATACCTGCTGCTGCCCACACAGCATACATGCATCTTAACTTTACACATAGCCAACGAACACTGCTATAATTACAGTATACCACTGCCAACAGAAGCTGAAAAATATTTCAACTAGTTGCTGCAAACAAGGGTAACTTACACTGTGCTGGTGACTCTGGCCCACTTAAGTGCTGGATTTTATGTTGTTCGGTGAAAACAATTTTAATGGATGGGTCTAGGTATTTATTTCGTCTAATTCCAATAGGCTACTAAATTTATTGAGCAGGCCAAAGTCATCCCATTCAGCGAAAAAGTTAGCCTAGTCTTGTTTACAGTACTGATAATCAAATTACACAGCAGTGTCCTGCTAATCAGTCCATCCAAGTGAAGCGCTAACATTAATTACACAGGATATATTTTATGTATTGTAAAAGTATCGGTACTATGTAGACTACATGCAAATATTAGTTGCAGTGCCTGCTCCAAAATTTGCAATTTTTCTGCTTGGTACTTGCATTGTACTAAGGATTTTTGTTAGTGTGAAAATGTGACAATCCAAACAGACCTTATCTTAGTTCCTAGGACTGTAATGTAGTAGGTTGCGGGTTGTTACCTGTATGTTATTCTTCTGCTGCAAGAGACGCAGTGACTCCTCGAAGTGCTTGTGCACAGCCTGCTCCGTGGCTCGTTGCTTCTCTATACGCTCTCTCTCCTGCCGCTCGCGCTCCATTTGCTTCTCTCTTTCCTGCCTATCTCGCTCAAGCTTCTCTCGCTCTTGTCGCTCACGCTCAAGCTTCTCTCGTTCCTGCCGCTCACGCTCGGTGCGCTGCTTCTCCAACTCCTGCCTCTCCCTGAAACCATGCAGTACATTCTTATATAACACATGGCCGGCCAATGTGTGTGTAATTACACAAAATGTGTAATTCTGGCAGGTGTGTGTAATTTGTGTATTTTCGAAGTCTCCACCTATTGAAGAATATTTCTGGCCAAAGTTTCAATTTTTTTCGTTTATCTCCAAATCCAAAGATAATTATTTACTTCTTTCTCTCGTATCTATACATTACGCTGTATTTGTATACACCAAAAGTACAAATTTTAAACATTCAATAAATATCATTATTAGAAGTTCAACATCATTTTGATTCTGCAATTTTTATATAAACTTAACAACATAAAGTAATTTAAAAATCATTATCGTTTTAAGAAGGAATTTTTATTTGACGACTAATACTGTATATTTGTGGTGGTGAAGGTTTGGTTTGTGTTTTTTTGTGTAATTTTGCTTCAGCATGTGTGCAATTCTAATGTAGGAGTCTAGTGCATGCCCAAACTGGGTTGCAAGAAATGTGTCCTACTCTCTAAATTAAAACATTACCACCACTAAGGCCTATCAAATCAATACCTTCGTAATTATTAGATTTGATGTAAAAATGTTACTACGAAGCATGCAAAAGAACATATATTAATAACTACAATATGTTAATGTTATCAAATATTCTACCACTGTATTTTTGCAAGAGTAATTTACTTAATAAATTTTGGAAGTGTTCAATTGCAACTGAAAAGAGGATTTATCTGTTTAAGAGATTCATCCTAATCCTTTTTGCCCTTACACTTACAGAATCATGCCTAACAGTAATGATACGTAATTACCAAATTATGAATTATCATACAAATTTAAGCACTGGAGGTTCCTACTAGCACGAGTCAGCCGTATTGGCTGCTACGTTTCCATATAGTTTTGAAAACAAATCGAGTACTGAATCCCGTCTACATGCTAACATTGGATCCAATTGAAATATATTTTAGTTCGCTGGCCAAATCTGTCTCTGGTAATGTTGGCACAATTGAAATTACGTAAACTACAATTTTCTTTATGTACGACTCATTTGCATCACTGCAGAAACATTTTCTATTAATAAACTTTACCTGTAAAACCCATAGTTTAGTCCCTACACAATGAGTAGCTACTCTTGATATTTACATAACTAAATGAGCGAGTACACCAAAACATTCACTTACATATAATTCTGTGGAGCAAACACACGCAGGTATTCACATTTTAGTATTATGTACCTAAACTGTATATCTCTTGCCTTAAGCATCTAAAATCATTATCATTTCTCGGTAATATGTATTCATCCAAAAAAACTTCAATTTGGCATAGTTTGCGTGCGTACATAAATATACAATTCCAACTTCTGAAGGCATGTTTCTTAAATGTCTCACAGGATGTACAGCTCATTGTTCAAGTTCTAGTCTTTATTTCAAGCAAACAATACATTTTAATAACAGTTATGGATGCAGGAAGAACACCAAAATCACCTGATTGTTGATCTAAGGTTTTAAAACTACTCATAAAAACCTCCAAAGACCAATAATAGTGATGTAAAAAAACACGCAGATATCGTACCCTCACCCAAGTTAGGCTTAGGCCCGTTCTACAGTGAAACGGAAACGTAACAACACGGAAACGAAACGAGCACACGGAGTGAAATACGTTTTCTATTCTACAATGCATGAAAACGCATTCGTAAACGTACGGACTTGCAACCTATGAAACGGAAAAGAAGGTATTTCTCGTGTAAATTTCCGACATTAGAAAAATTTGTTTCACTTTTATTTGTAGTTAAGTATGTTATAAATATTATTGCAAGGTTTGTACGTGTCTTCTATGGAAATATAAATGTTAACAGCCGCATAATTTTAACGTAGTAATTAACCAACAATATTTTACAACGCAACATTTTTTTTCGTATGTTTAATTATTCAAATGGTACTTCACGGAAAGTGTTCCGTAGTATTTTAGTCACAAATAATAATTGTAAATACAGTGCACGAAGCCGTCCTTAATTGTTAACCGCGAAAACTCGACGTGTAAAAGGTTTGTAAACAAAGATGGTGGCGAAATATGAAATGCTCGATTGCTATTGGCTAAACGCAAGCACGGATACGTAAGAGTTCGGAGTTGACCAACTCTCTTGCGTTTCCGAATGCGTATCCGTGTCCGTTTACGTCCCATTGTAGAAGACACGCGGAGTGTCTTGCGTTTGCGTTTTCGTGATACGTATGCGCTTGCGTGTCGCTGTAGAATGGACCTTACATACACTGGTAGTCTAGGCTAGTACTTTCTACTCTCAAACCATGAACCACATTCCCATAGAAATCGCTAAATGCCGCATCCTACGAAGACCAGGGGATTAGGCAGTGAACTTTGATTCATATTAACGACTGCTGTAGTGAAACAACCTCGTTACGTTCGAAAGAAAAATCTTTCTTCAGACATGGAAAATATGAATGCCTAACATCATCACTTATTATCTCACCTAAAAATCAAAGTAGCCAACAGCGATTCCTTCTTTAATCTCACATTTCCGGATGTCATTTGCAAAGTTGTTTTTAATAAATTATCCGCTATGTTTCTTTTCCGGAACGAGTTCTAGTCACACAGTACGAAAATCTAGTTCAGGTACACCAATAATCTTACGAATCCACCAATTCGAATATTAAATTTAACGTCTTTGTTTTAAAATAGCAACCTTTTCCTGTTTTACCTGAAACAATACCAACGGTAATACCACGTAGGAGAGGGGAAGGTTGTACAAAAGCTGCTCTTACAAAATAAGTCCAAGATCAACTGAAAAGACGAAAAACTATAATGCCACCTGTCCAGATGAGCTGTAATAGTTTTGAAGACATAAGCAGTCCCATCCAGCACGCATTATTTACGATCACAACAACTTTAAAAGTTGTACAGTCCAAAGGATGAAAAAAATAAAGTATATTCCAAGCCACATCTGAGATAGATCCAAACAAACCACCCTGCCCGGTGAGTCGCCGAGGGTTCAAGTACAACATTACTGCATATCATAAGTCGTGGGGTGTTGCAAGAAACAGTGTCTTGAAAAATGTTTAACTCGTCAGTTATATTGCGAGAGAGATTTTGGTCAGCGCTGGTGAGTGGTCACGTGAGATGAGTAAAGAACAACGTCTGAATGAAAGGGCGAGAGAAACGGGAGATCCCCCCTCCAATCAATAGGCATCGTCCGGCACTATTCCCACTTGGTGACCGACCTCGCTGGGAATCAAACCCGGATCAGCTCGGTAGGAGGCTAATGGTTAAACCATTCGACCAACACGACCCCTTCAATGATATTGAAAGCATCTACCTAGACTTCTAGTTTTAAGATACCGTACCTCAGACTCGGCCCCACAACAATTAATGTTTCTGTATCGATAGGTCTACAGAAAAAAAGAATTCTTAAGCTTATTTACGAACTAAAAATACTACAAAAATGGCATTGCTACTCAAATCGTGTTTTTAACACACTACCCCATTTTTGCACAAATTATGCTTACAAAGTAGGTAGCCTACAAGCAAACTTGCAGTGCTGGAAAAGTTATAAAAAAATTCCAAATTACTTTTTTCATATTCGTCGTTTAAAACCATACAAGTGAAACATCAACATGGTGACCGTAGGTCGGGACAAAAAAGTGTTTTCTTATGGGAGAGTTTTCACAGAGGAAAATTCTGCAGCTAGTTGCGTAACTATTAATAAGGGGTCTATGAAAATACGAAACCGTAGTAAAATTAGTTTTAGTACTTGGCAGAGAGTATTTAAATTTTTAAGTAAGAAACCAACTTTGGCTTTTATATTAACAATTACCAAGTAGTAACTTAAATTCACAAAAGCTCTGTTGGTCAGTTGACACCCCTTATAACAAGATGACAAACTTAACACAGATCATTCTAACCTGTACTACATCTAGCAGGAGACAACGCCCGTGCAAATACGAAGCCTTCACTGACGTGTTCTGTGGCCTTGAACAGTCGTGATCCCTACGTACTGAAGCCGTTCCGCCACTTGTCCCACATCGCTTACTCAACACGCCCACAAGGACACCCACCCAACACTTGCCGAATACACACGATCGCATTATAAAGCACCTCTGTACAACTATACAACTGATCTAGCACTTCGTCCACTACATTCACCAAGTTGTTTCGAACAGTGATATAGGCAGTTCCTGATAATTGAGCACTTTGGAGCTAGTTTCCAGTCAATATCCCCAATAAATAAAGCACCATAATGTAACAATCAAAAGTATACAGACTGTACAGTACTCAAAATTAAACTGTCTACGACCACAATATTTTGTCATAATTACAATAGACACGGCGTTCTTCAAAAGTAACCACTTCATCGCGAACCAACTATAATGCTTGTAAAATGCAGTTAAGATAACATGCAATACCGGCAACAAAGGTATTTTCATTGTTGCAAACTGGAAAAAAAACGACTACCTGCAATAACCGCAAGGAGAATTGTTTTTTTTATTACTTCACTCGGCAGTTAACACAAATGCTCCATAACACGCGCAGTCATCAGAAAGAGAAAGCTATGACGGGGGTTGAGGAGAAGATGGCATGCACCAGAGGTCAGGAGGGATGAGGAGAGTGGGGGAGGGGGGAACTGGCAGGCTCAACAAAAACAGAACAGTTAAAGGACAGAGGTGTCAGATTGTCGACTTACTCTCTGTTTCCTGGGCGCTGGTGGTCCGCGAGGGATCCTCCTCCCACCAGGGTCATCGCGGGCGTTAGAGCCATAACCTCAACAGTTCCAAGCTGCATGCACTCATCCTGCACACTCGAGCACACCTGCTGCGCGACATGTCACGACGGAGCGGAGCTGCGAGCTACTAGCGCTGCACGGCCAGCCAGATAACACGCTGACACAGCCTTCGTATCTTATCTGCGGTGCAACATCTGGACAGTTCGGCGCGGCCGACACGTACCGTAACCACGCCGAGGCAGGCGAGCCAAAGCACTGGCCTGTCCGCCCGCCGTTCTGCTAGCTGCCGCCCCTCTCCCCCCTCGCGAGACCCAGCCAGCGCAGCGCCAGCACAAACGACGGAAAAAGCTCGGCCGGATCGTTATTCAAGATGGCGGCCCCTCCTCGCAATCGGTTAGCGACGTTGCCAAGTCGCGCCACAAGGCGCATGACAGCTGCAACTCCGCGCATCTCGATTAAGTCGTCGCAAACTTCCAACTGGTGATATAACTACAGGAATTCTCACAACACAATTACTGTAATATTAAAATAATGTTAAAAAATTGAAACCATGTAACAATATTTTTTTATTCTCCTGCTATAGTACAAAGCCGCCTATATTAAGCAAAGTTAAAATCCATCGCTCTTTAAACGTCTTAATGATTTTTCATGTTTTAGTTCAAACAGTTAAATTATTTGGTAATAGTTCATACACCAGTTCATGTGTGTTAATTTGGCAAACGGAACTCGAAAATTTAACTGCCATATGCAGATATGCTGATCAAAATTAATTACGGCAAACGAACGAAAGCATAACTGATGAACACACTTCAATTATATCACCTGGCAGCTATCATGTGTGAAATATAAAAAACGCAGTGACACCTTAGTGAGGGAAAATACTAGTTTGTGATAAATGTTACCTACCATTTACAATCACCTTATCCACTGCGGCAACTCACGTAGAACTACGACCCCGTGGTGAACTCTGCAGGTACCAATACTCTCGTTGCAATTCTGCGAGCAAGTATAAACATTTCCAGGCGATTCTGATTGGAATAAGTCGTAATTAATTACAAAAACTTTTACATTAGCAAATTCATTTCCCCTTTTTCCTTCACGTGAAGGTCTACTTTCCAAATTCCTTGTATTCTTCCTCGGAAAGTATACATTCCCTTCTTGCAGACCGACGCCAAAATACTTTACACTTCTACACGATTGGTGGTTCGAATTAAACTGAGAACTTTTAAAACCCCACTTGTATTTGTATATTTCACATTGTTACAGTGCGTCACTTTTTTATATAAATAAAGTAACCTAAACGACTAGTAAGTGTATTAACTGTACCGTACTCAATAACTGTGTTTCTTCAGCCCTCTACTGCCGTGGAAAAAACGTACAAAAAGCGATGTGTGCGTGTGTGTGCAATTCCACTTAGTATTCATCCGTAATCAGTTCGCTCACATAGTGTTATTTATTTATTTTTTAATGCGTCTTTAAAGCGCAGTTAAGGCATTTAATATCTAGACTGGCATAAGAACATATCTTTTAGTACTTAGAGGGTCCACACTGGCTACCGGGCAAGCAATTTGTCGTTGAAAAAAAGCTTTGACTTCCTTAGAACGTGAAAAAGTTGTGGAGTGGGACGTTTTTGTGATGCCGCGGATAAAACATTTAGGAAGAGGCTGTACCAAGCAGCTATGTCACCTGCGCGAAAAAAAAAAACGGAATACATATCTACCCAGGTTTTCACATGTGGAAATCGTGCCCGACGATCTCGATTGTAGGTGAGTTTTCTCAGGGTTCCCCCACCCCCCTTGTGTGTGTGTATATGTGTGTATATATATTATATATATATATATACATATATATATATACATATATATAAAGGGCTGACCCGTCCCCTCTTTAAAATAAATTCTAACAGTTCGCGTCATTTAAAAGTCGCGGGTATTCAATTAATTTGTGTCAGAATACGAAACATAAACGATAAGAGACTCGGAAAGATTCCGGGAAGGGCGAGCAAGGTCACGCGGCTAACGAAAACAGAACAAATGGCGCGGTAAAAAAAAAACAATCGGCGCCAACGGACCGCTAGCAGCTGCGCGCGCATCTCGCCAACATGGCGACCGTCCGCCAGCCACGCCTGCGAACCAAGGCACAAGCTTCGCTCACGCACACGTACATACACCGCCGCAGGCGTGTACGTGACGTGCGTAAACCTTCAGGGTAGATAACTACACTGTTGCCGCGACGTCTCACGATAATAACCATGAACGCACGAGCGTTCCAGCGAAAGCTGCCTTTCAATCTCGCAGCTGTTCAAGGTCACTGACTGGGAGCCACAATTACTTTTGTTTGCCACTACAATAAAAGTCCAAGTGATTTAAAATTACAAAACTCGACGCAAATACACTGGGAACAGGGATACAAACTAACTAAAACATAAATTTGAAGGTGTATAAAACTTGTAGATATAGTAGTGGGCCAGGCGAATTATTTTTCACAGTTTTCACTATGCGGCCGGGTCACATAAAGACTAAGGAACTGCAGTAATAATGAAATCTATATTTTTTCCCGCTTTTATTATTTTAATATCCGCGCCGTCTTCTAGTAACGCGCCACCTGCCGGCTGCTATTATACCGACACGTGGCAGTTTTCGCACGGCTTTAACACACGTCCGCGGATGTGCAGCTCGGATTGCTTCGCTGGGCCACAGTTTAAGTTTGTTTACGCGCCGAAATGTGCACAGTTCTTTGTTCTGCAGAGCGGATTGGAGTCACGAGTCACGTGAAGGTCAAGTGGCGGAAGTGGCAGGGAGAAGTCGTCGTGGGACTCGTCCGCCCAGCTCGGAACACGCGCGCAATAAAAAAAGAAGACTGCTGTTGGTGGGTATACGAGGAGAGGAAAGGAGGGAAGAGAGTAGCCGCGCAAGGAAAGAAACCGAACTGGCCTGATTACGTCCTCACGACCCAAGGAGGGAGTGGCAACGTACATGAGGGGGAGGGGGGAAAGGTGACGGCCAGTCGATGCGGACCGCGTGCGGGGCTGGCTTCCTGCTGCCGTCAGCGAAGCAATAAAAAGTAGACAATTCAAACAAGTTACATCGTCTTCGTCCCGGGTGGGGGAGACGTCGGCCAGGATTCTTCACCACGCCAATGTTGTTTAAAATATCTAAGATTGTGACAATTTCACACGAACGGTCCTCTAAAGTTCAATTAATTTAACATAAAAACATTAGGTTTTAAAGGAAAATTAAACAATTTTACGGCACTGCCAATTCTCTATATTTGATACATGCAATTTGTTGTTGATGTGATTTTGTTATCGGCATCGTGCCCTGCTGGTCATCAGTTATTTTGAAATATACTTTTACATATAATTGCATTGCCGTGTAAGAAATAAACAAAATACGAAAATCAAAATCAGCAACATGAATTGGATTGTTTGAAAATTAAATGAACAAACCAAAGATAATACGTTCCATTCTAATAAAGGGAAATTAAAATGTCACGTACCGGTAATAGGTAGGTACCTCAGCTTGTTAAAAAGTTGAGCATATTTTAGTGTCATGTTCTTTTGCCGGGCGATTAGTAACCCTAACTGTGACTCAATGTTTGTCACAAGTACGGGAATTTTGCTGTTTGCTATGGCATACGAAACTAACTAGCCTAGTTAATTTACGTACGTTAAACCACGTCCATTGCGAACAATAATGCTGACATTTTAAAACATCGATGTTTCCCATTTTACGGTATGACATTATGTTATTCCAATATTAATATTTATATTAAGTAAACTTCCACCAATTAAAAAATACTGGAGAGTTTTGTGTTTGCTGCACCGATTCTTTTTCGTGATACACCGGCCATTTTGTTCGTTTCTTTAATAAAACTCTGCGTTAAGGAGATTTTTGTTTTGTAAACAAATTGGTAATAGTTAAGGCAATTCAGAATTAACAAGGTGAGAAATGGATAGTACTTTATTTACAATGGTGATAAGAGAATAACAATTACGTTACATTCGTAATAACACAGGCACAGCTGCACATACAGAACACAGAATACCATGCTACACTCGAAATAATTTCAAAGACTATTTGTAATAATTAAATGCTTTATTGTTCACTATCGCAAATAAATAACTTCATACGATTTTATGAATATTTCAATATACTAGCATAGTATCCGCCCTGCTTGTTCACGGGCAGCGAACAGAAAAGTTGAAAATTCGTTTAGTTACTTCTTGCCCGACGATCATGTGCTATTATTTTCCTGTACGTGTGCTGTGTGTCTCTAGTCGGTTCAGCATAAAGTGAGCACTAAAAAAAACCCTGCTAAATTTCTATTTTCAGCAAATTCGTATTTTTCCGCGCATAGCGGCTAACAACAGCAAATGGCTAATCTCTCTCTGAACACGTCACTTAATGTTTACGCTTTTAAGATAAATTGTGCAGCCGGTAAGAACATATACAGATTGATTCAAAATAATGTAATTTACTATTTAAAACACAAATACGTAGAATTTTGTTGATTAAGTTTCATTGTTGTTGAATTTAAAAAAGGAAAATACACGGAACTATATACAGCAAATCACTGCCAACTATACAAATAGTAAGGCTACTGTAGTTAATGCTGAATGACATGCAATAACGGCTGGTGATATATTTTAAGTCTTAAATCTTTAGTGCTCACTTTGCCCCGAACGATCTATATGAAGCAGCTGCTATATAATAGACCTAATACAAGTTCAACTTGTGTGCGTCTGTGACGATGCCAACGTAGGCCATCCCTAATACGTTTGCAAACGTTGCATGAACGTGCAGAAATACTCATATTTTGAAATAAATCCTATACCGCTCTTCAATTTGTTCATCCGTTATAGAAGTTTTAACATAACATTTAAATGCTTTTCGTATTTAATATCTCGTCCAGAAATAGGGAAACGTACGTGAGACTGTGCGACAACCAATTTAGGAAATATTGACACTGCGGCCGTGACCTCTGTAAAAGAAAAACACAAATAGCACAACATCAACGAGAAAAGCCTTGCGCAAGCGCTAGCATACGAAAGCATATACTCCACCCCCTCCCGCCATCTACACTACCACCACCAATAACATTATTTTTTTTTTTACAATGCGAAGTTGAATCAAGAGCGGAAACACGATGTCTGCAGAAAAAAGTTTCTAAATGCTGAGTGTACATGAATTGTCTAAATGATTGATTTCATTGCTTACTGAACAGCACATTCAGAAATTATTCAACAGCTCTGTACGACAAATTCCAAAATATCTCCGTTCTTAACACTTTGACAGTGAATTACAACTTCAGTAGCTTATTCATGATACAAAGCAATAGACACCATGCCAGAATCAGCTTCAAACATACTCCAGACGTTTTAACGCATTTTATCCAAGCACAGTAGAAATCTCTATATATTATTTCAAACCGGCCTCACATTTTTTTAAATGGCAAACAACAGGCACACACATGAAGATACGATGCAACACAGCTGACTTTGAACACATGTTAGTATAGATAACGAAAAGTTTGTGCTTTAACACAAACGTAGGCTATTTAATAATAACACGACTATGAATGGCACAGCTAAGGTGACGCCGCTTTGTCTTACACTGGACCCAAAACTTTTCTACAATTTATTTATTATTTACTGCAGCGCAACACAATTAGCCTAATCAAACATTTGTTGCACTTCTAAACAAGATAAAACACACATTACATAATTATGAATACATCGCGGCAGTCTTATAAAAACCGTATAGTAACACATTGTTGGGCATTGGTCTTTTCTCCAATATGGTGGTCGTGAAACGTTAAATCTTTAACTATAGAATCTGAGTATTTAGAAACGGTATTTTTTCTACATGATTTAAAACACTGGTAAATAACTTTAAAAAGGTTAACTACATTTAAAATTAACACTTACTATGTCCTCAAGTTAAACTTTTTCTAAAGTGACTGTGCCGTTAAATACCGAAAACTTCATATCCAATAAACAGGAATAGTTTTAATTGTGTACACATAATCCTACTTAAATTAATCATTTCCATTTTTAAAAATTATGTTAGACATACATACGTTCTGGTTCTGCAACGTATATAACTGTAGTAAATAAAATATATCAATATCCTCACGAAAATACAGAGAAAAACAGCAAAAGCAACCTTTCCGTTCAGAATAATTCCTTCACAATATTCTCTGGACAGCGACATAGAGCAGATATCACAGAACAAGGAGAAATACTTCCGCTCTGCCCAAAGAGCATGCTCTTGGTGCATGCCATAGAATAAGAGCACAAACAAGGATTTCGTGAAAATAACGCACAAGACCACGGTCTTATAATAAAGGTCTGGATACTTACATATCTACCAATGTTATTGAGTTGATTCCATTACGACGAAGCGCCACTAGCAATTAAGTGTTGTCTTAACAACGCAATATAGCGTCGTACTACCAGGGCTCCTAGCGGCTACAACACGAATTTTCTATGCGTAGTTACATTTAAAGCAATGTTAAAACACCAGTTTACCGGTGGTGCCACGAGGGTTAGTTTTCAACTCTAAGTATCCATACCTGTTCCTCTATAGTCGTGCGTACGCTAATCTTCAGCTATTCGACGCGAGAATTTAACAATTTAGTCACTGGAGCAGCTTGCAATTTTGATAGCCATTCAAATCAATCAACTTTAGGAACAAAAAATTTTAGTTAAGTGGTGGCTATACGGCACAGGCAAAACAAATGAAGCCGTGGAGTTAGGCCGTTATTTTATAAAGATCTGAAAACGCCATTAGTAGGTAACCCGAATCATTGTGGCAGAAATAAGTTAGTGTATTTTACACGAAATTTTAAGATCAATGAAGTTGCTATGACATACTGTGCTTATCTTTGGCTTTATTTGGTAATTAATTTAATATGTGAACTTGACAGAACTTTACACGCGTATCAATTTTCATTCCGTTTATACGGCTTTATTAAAGATTTTCCGCTTGGACAGTCTTACAAAGAGCATTTTAGTGCTATGAGTCCTATATCATGTTCCAAACGTTGACTTTATAGGACTGAAATGCTTATAACTCAACGGTTTCAAAGTTATTTCATTTCAAATATGCTGCCCAGACACACACTTGAAGTCAGTGTATTTGTGCCCTTGTTGCTTGAACATTTATACACGTGGTCGCTGTAGACCACGGTCGTAGAAGTACAGGTCTGGACACTCACCATCTACCAATGTATTTTGCTTGACCTCGTTGTTTGGCTGTAGTTCGTCAAGTTACCGAGAATGCCGTACTTTTTGGCGCTGTTTTCCGGGCGGTCGGAATCAAACTCCGTTCACTTTTTTCCATTGTTAAATTTATAAAGTAAATAAAGATTGCTGGAGCCTTTTCTTAAATTTGTGAGCGAAGAAAGTATTTCATAAGTTGATAAAAATACGTTTTGATAAATTGTTTATCTTAGTGAAAAGGAAGAGGGCGGAGTTTAGTCTGACCGCCCTAACATCAGCGCCAATAAAACCAACATTCTCGGTAATTTGGTGAACTGCAGCAAACAACAAGGGGGTCAAGTTTCCAGGCTAGTGTCCAGACCTGTTGTTCTACGGCCGTGTCCTACACTACCCCCATGGTTCAAGGACAACATAGGAAATTCGCAAGAAAAACAAATAGAGGTAATATATTTACTCTAAGGAAAAACACGAGACATGCTATTTGATTTCAGCTCCTGCCGATATGAGCGATGTTCCTTCTGCAGCAGCACATTGCTCTATGGATAGTTTTACATAATGTATTCATTATAAATTGAAACGTAATCGTGATTTTTGAATATATACATGCACACTTTTAATTATTATTCTGATAAGTTAAAATTTACAATATTAATAAACACATTCTCATACTATTAGCCTTTAATAGAAATTCAGTCTATAAAATTATGACCACCACAGGAAACATAATGTGAATTTTACAATGTGTTTCCAGCTTTCGCTATTGGTAACGTCTCTTTCTTCAACAATGCTAAAAAAAACTGTAGTTTCCCACAAAGATATTAGAAGAGTTTCCCATAATATCCTCTTACGATATTTGGTTATTTTACTCAAAAGGAGCTGGTTCAATCAATTTAACAAAGGGCTATCCGGTATTAAGCTGAGAGTAAATATATTTATACTGTTAGTCACTAGAGTACGGCTGTGTTAACTTAACAGGCCCTTGTAGCTGGAATAGTGAAAACGAACCTTAAGGGGGAGTGATAGACAATTTTATTATATTTTCAGTTTTGAGCCGCAACATTTATTCAAATGTTGTTATCAAAATGTTCTCTTCGACATATCGTAGGATATAATCTTGGTAAACTGCTTGACATAAATAATAATGGAATGTTTCATTAATTTGTCATGCAGAATCTTTGTATATTTATTTATTTTATACACGACATATTCAGCCACAGGCCGTTTTACAAATGTACGTGTTTTACAAACTAAACACTATGACTACTTTTAAATGTGACTATATTATTAAAATTAATTAATTTAGATCTTAATGTAAAAATATAAATTAAAACTGACCTCACATTGCGACCAGTACTATTAAAATATTAACATTAAAAAAAAAATTCAATGAGATATTTGCAAAATAAAGAAAAAAATATACAAAAATACTGAAATACAAAAAATACAGGGGCGGATTACAAAAAAAATAGCCGTTACTTTTTAACACACATTTCAAAAACACTTTTTAACACAACAGATCAGCAAGTTGTTCTGACATTAACGTGGACTTGTACATCTTCTTGAACATTACAATAGAGTCGATGTTGTTCAAACCCTCTGGCAGGCCATTCCACAAGGCAGAGGCACAGTAAGTGAAAGACTTTTTATGTATTGACGTGGTGTGGCGCGGTATTGCAAAGTTACGTTTGTTTCTCGTATTGTGCTTATGCAGTTGGGATTGTTGGCCCAGTTTATCATGCAGGTAGATTGTTTTTTTCGACAATAGTAATTTATTTATATGAGTAATAAAGTAGTTCTGCGGTCCATGTTCAACCAGTTTGCTTTTATAAGTGCTTGGCTGATGTGATCACGTTTTTTTTTTTTTTTTTTTCAAATTGAATTAATATCGTAAGCACGCGTTTTGTACTTTTTGTATCCTGTAAGCAAGGGTTTTATTCAAACATATGAAAAGTCCACAGCAGTAATTAAAAACAGACAGCACTAACAAGTCGCAAAGTTTAGCCTCGAGATCTGGGGGCAGAATGTTTTAGGCGATAATATGCGCTTTGACCAGTCGATGTTAGCATCGAGTGTTACACCTAAATTTCTGTATGATGAGCATTGGGTAAGTAATTCATTGTTTATAAGAATTTGTGATAAAGCTGATACTTTTTTTAATATTTGCTGGTGCCCCAACGATCATGTAGGAACACTTTGAGGTATTTAATTTAAGCGCGTGTGAGTTACACCAATTAACGATACTAATCAGATCTTCATAGATTTTATCCACGGTGGATTGAGCGTCTTTTGAAGAACATGAAATCATAAGTTGTGTGTCGTCTGCGTATTGGTGGCAGATAAAATATCTTAAAACTGTTTCTGAGAGAGTTTGCGTACAAAGAAAAGAGTATTGGCCCCAGTATTGATCCTTGTGGCACACCTTGAACAACTTCTTTTTAGGTCTGAGGTCCACTTGCTACTATGTGTATTCACTTCTACAAACTGAATTCTTTCCGAAATATAGTTACGAAACCATTCACAAGAGGCGGGTAACATTCTGATGCGGCTAGTATTGATAATAATTTGGTGTGGTGAACCATATCAAAAGCTTTTGTAAAGCCTAGGAAAATCATGAAAGTAATTTTGCCCTCATCCATAGCTCTGTATGCAGTATCAGCTATTTCTTGTAGTGAGTGTATGTACTATGGTGGGGGGCGAAACCCTGACTGCCTAGCGTAGAGTAAATTTTTGGTTTCAAGGTGCTGAGTGGCAAGTTGTGTGTGGATAACTTTTTCTAATATTTTAGACATTACTGGCAAAATACTTATCGGCCGTAGATGTTTCATGTCTGTTGAGATATTTAATTTTGGAAGTGGCATTATTTTAGATTGTTTCCACTGTTTAGGAATAACTGAGTCTCTGATTGACATATTAATTATGTCTCGTATTGCTGGTAAGCAATATGGAGTACAAATTTTTATCATTTTTATGTACAAATTATCAACACCAATGGCACGTGAATTTATGCTATTTATGATTTTGTAAATAATATCTTGGTTCTCTTCCTTAAATGTAAATGTACCCGGTTCAATATTTTTTGTGATCATCGTATTTTATTGTCGCATTGTGATTTTGAATGGATGATATAAAATAATCGTTAATTTGGTCCGGAACAAAAAGATTTTCGGGTATGGTTCTTTGGCTTCGGTTAATAACGTGAAATGTTTTTAGATCCTGCCACAGTTGCTTAGGGTTATTTCTATGTATATCAGCTGCCTGGGAGAAATAATTTTGTTTGTTTTGTCGTGTAATGTATTTCACTCTATTTCTGCACTGTTTATAAATATCAAAATCCTGTTCGCTTCTTGTTGTAAGGAACAATTTTTTAGCTTGGTCTCTTTCCTTTATTTTAATGCGAACCTCGTTTGTGAACCACGGAACTCGATTGCGTTTTGTTCTGATTGTACGTTGTGGAGCATGTTTGTCAAAAATTTTTGTCACGATAT
Organism: Medauroidea extradentata; assembly: GCA_003012365.1. Lineage (NCBI taxonomy): Eukaryota > Metazoa > Arthropoda > Insecta > Phasmatodea > Phasmatidae > Medauroidea > Medauroidea extradentata. The sequence goes on from PNEQ01056454.1 coordinate 51,870, forward strand.
TGTTGAAGTATGCTACTTTTTGGTCTATATTAGGTACTTTAGTAACTTCTTCCCAGTCAGCACTACTAACATCGTACACAAATTCAGTAGGATTTAATCTACTACAATCACGAACAATTTTAACTTTGTAGCTTTTCAGTAAACTAGGTATGTCGTATACCATGTAAATGAGATTGAGGCGAGTAAAACCTAGGAGTTCGTACTGACCGGAGCTACATACTTTACTAGTATCTGTAATGACAGTCAGATCAATAAGTGTTTCTGTGCTGAGGGTTATTTTCGTTGGTGCAGTAACTAGTTGTTTAAAGCCATAAATGTTAAGAATACCTGTCAAAAATTTCGCTCCCGCGTCACCAGGTTTTAGTAAATTAATGTTAAAATCTCCTACCGTAATTACACTGTCATATCTCGGTAGGAATTCCTTCATTAATGATTCTAACGGTGTAAAAGTTCTTTGCAGCTAATATTTGTAGGTTTGTACAGCACTCCGAAGGCGATTTTATGGCTTTTAAAACTCAGTTCCAACCAGAGTTGTTCGACCGCATTATCTTCGGATAATATTCTGTTGATGTTAATTTCTTTTACATTTAATGACTCGTTAACGTAAACACATACTGTATACCACCTCCAGACTTGCGACCCGCTCTGTCCTGCCTGAACAATACGTAGCCAGGAATATTTAACATTTCGGAAGTGATTGCGGGTTTTAACCAGCTCTCTGTTACTGCAAAAATATTAACTTTATTACATTCTATAATTGTTTTTATTTCGTCAATATTTCGAATCAGTGATCTAACATTAAGATGATAGATTTGAAGTTGCCTGCGCGATGTGCGTGGAAAAAACTGCATTTGCGCAAGAGAATTATAGGTTAACTCTCAAGAATTCCCGTGCAATGATTCTGCATGACAAGTTAATGAAAGATTCAATTGTTATTTATGTCGAGCAGTTGACCAAAATGTGTCCTGTGCTTTTTCGGAGAGAAAGTTTTGGTAATGCAATTTGAATAAATGTTATGTCTCAAAAATGTCAAATACAACAAAATTGTCTATTCTCCCTTAACCGAAGATTGACGAAGTTCCTCTTCAGTCGGGCAACTTACCAACGAAAAATAAATGTTCAGATGGAATTACAATAAAATGAAATTATTCATAATTAATAACGCACGGTTTTAGTTAGTATGTTGACAAGTTAAAACTATTATAGCAATCTGAACGTGGCAAGTCTGAAACATCTCTCCATCATACACGATGCGTATTCTGAAGGTAGTAATAGAGAGGGGTTGAATTAGAGCCTACTTTCCCCAGATGTTCGGCGAAAATAAGGTGTCTGGTCGTTTAACATGGGAGTTAGGTAGGATTCTTACTATATGCTCACGAGTATTTGCTAGATATCTAACCACGCACGATATAGTACTACTTACAATCTACACAGTATAAGTTTGCTTGATTTTTGGTATTTGTCTTCTGAGAAACATGCCCAACAACTACACTGCCTTTGATTCTTCAAACCATGTTGACTTCCTGAAAAAACGTGGTATCTGCGCGCCTGTTTACAAAAATTTTTATGAGGTCAACACAACGGAGTTGCAGGGAATGTTTCACAAAGAGAAATTTCAAAATCAGGCAAACTGACACCGTATACGTCTAATGTATTGGGTTCGGGCGAACAAACAGTCCACAGGACGACACGCCTGAGAACTGCAGGAGATGGCAGGCAGCCCGGCCTGTGAGAAAGTGAGGAGCAGGTACAGAGAAAGCTGGGAAAGTGTTCGAGGAAGAGGGGAGATACGGTTAAAGGTCTGGGGCATGGCGGGCTGTTACACAACAGACTCTACACCCTCGCTAGGCTGGGAGGCCGTCAACTCATCCAACCAGTGGAGGCAGCCGGAAGGGGGGGGATACCAAGCTTCATGAATGCTTTTTCGAATATCGACCCAACCATCGCCTACCCTTCACCCCTCCCACCCACCAGACACGACAATATGCACTCGGCCGCCCGCACCGCCCCGAGGGCGACCTTCCTGTCGGACCGTCCAACAGCGCGCCTATTGTGGCGGCAGTGATTTGTGGCTTCTGCTGAGGGGAGAACACGACTTCCACTAACTATTGTCATCAGTTGCCCGCCTGCCTGCCTGCCCAACTCAATACATATGAGATAACCTATCAAAAAATCCCTCGAAAAAATGCTTACATTTAGCGGAAAAAAAGAAAACTGCGTAGACTGTGACATCGCTTAAGTTTGGTTCTAATTCGCAGGTATCTAGCAGCTGTCATGATTACCAGGTAATGTGTATGTTGGGATATACAGCAGCGCCCAAGACTATTATTCAATTGTTTCGACAAATCCTTTGCAATGTGAATGAATGATGAAACGCAATAGTTTTGATAGATTGATTCAAGAGATTATGGTCACCACTTAACATCTAGATCTTAAGAACTGGTGAGGGGTGAGTATGGAGCAGCGCCGGAACTGTGGGGGCGGGGAAAACGGGAGATCCACCGGAAAACACGCCGACCAGCGACATCTGTCCGGCACGATTCCCGCGCGCGAAAATCCGGGAACCGATACCGCCAGGAATCGAAGCGGGATTGCCTTGACGGGAACGCAATAGTTACAAATCCTCTCTAAAACCAGTATTGAAAAATATACAGATATAAATCAAGTAAAACAAAGGGAAGTGTTTGGATGCAGTCAATTCGAACATGAATTAAATTAATAAAACGCGTAAAATTTTTCATGTTATGACTTATGTCAAATCACAATAAAAACTTGAAAACAAAAGGTTACGAACAAAATATGGTTAATAAAATTAAAAACAAATAACTGAGAAAAACCAGGACAACAGTTAAAAAAGACAGCACACACAATAACCGAGAAGAATACTAGATTACAGTTACAAGACAGGATAACGACGTCGTTACCGACACAAACCAGTCTACTTGATACGGAACACGTTTCGGGAGCTGCTTACTTCTTCAGCCACAATACGTCGCGGCAAGTTCGCTCCACTAATGTTATGTCTTGTCTGTGTGTCAGTAACTGTCTGTGCTGCCTTGCTGTGGTGTCCTGTTGTTTGTTTTCTTAGTTTTAAGAATGCAGAAACTTTGTTTTTAAGAGTCGTACACAGCAGGCGCTAGATGTCGCGTTTGATGAACGGAAACAAGGAAGCGATAAGAGCTAGATTAGCTCGTGCGTCAACAACCGTATCGCCTTTACGCGCGAGGCGCAAAAACGGCGTGCACAGTGTTTTGGTCGTTGGCTTTTTACTTTGGAACTTTAAGCGTCGACCCAATTTTTTATTAACGGAAAACGCTTAGTAAAGACCAGTGCATGCTTCTCTATTTTGTTTAACGATTCCGTTTTGCATTTTACTCGTGACAACAGTCTGAAAAAGTAGTTTTGAGCCATTTAGAGACTCCCCGACACCGTGTTTCTTAACATGATATCTAGAAAACAAAAATAGAGAAGCATAGTTTTAAATATTTTTTCTCTTCGTAGACTAAGATATGGAACACACGTATAGTAATATTTATTTTAAAAAAATAAAAATACGCTGGCAAATATTTGTTGTCAGTGGGCCTTTATACACCCCCAAATTGGTTCCTAGGGTATTAACAGCTGTTAATATCGTTTACATCCATTCATTCAAATGACTAACCAGTTGTGAAAATACTCAATCGTTCGTGAGACATACTAACTTACAATGAAAACCAAGGTTTTGTGGTACAGAAGTTGCTACCAGTTTGCCGTCACAAACTTGGCAAAGAAAGCACGGACAACAGGTTTGCCCTTGTAACATTTACTGCAATACGAGAAAGTAGGCGGCCAAACAAGAGAAATAGTCCTACTAAAACAATACAACACACGCCGTTATTATTCAGTATGAACTACAGTATTATTCTTAGGGGCATGGGTTACAATTTCCCAGCTTTGAATTATTTTTAAACTTGACGAAGGACCGGAATCGGAAAATTGCTCCTATACTTTGTTACAAATTGGTTTAACTTTGTATACTAATTTTTCGATACAAACCGTATAAATATATTAGTTAACTTAATAATTAAAAGGAAATTTCGTTAATTAACTAATTAGTTACCATCTTGGTGTATTTCGTCTCGACAAAATGAGAGTACTCAGTTAAAACAAGTTGCAACAACGTAACACTGCTAGTTTATGATATCGGCTCCCGTTTGGGCTTGAAGAAATAACTATCGTGGTTTCGTGGAAAACATAGAAACCCGGGTCGAAGAACGTAACAAACCAACAATGTGCCCCAGACAATGTAATATATGTAATCTTCCTTCACTCGAAGAATGCCTGCGTGTTTCCGTACCTCGGACCCGGAATCTAGCTCCCGCTGTATAGTGTTCTTTTTAAGTTCTAGCCGGCTAATTCGTATATATGCGCGCGTAACGGCAAACGATGAGAATTGTCCAACGTCTCTAGACACGGCATTTGTTTGCGCGAGTGGAACCTATTGAGTCCTATGATAAAAAGTTTAATAATTATATAAAATACAAGTACAGTATGTCGAATTCGGTTGATTTTATTTTAGTACTGTTGTATTTAATAGGAAGATACACGGAACTATATTGGGTAATTCGCAGCCAACCATACCTGGAGTAAAGCAACTATTGTTAATGTAACGGCTACTGATATTTTCAAAAGTTTAAATATTTAGAGCTCATTTTATCCGGGACACCGTATACAGCCACGTAGGCTACGCACGTTGTTTACATAGCATCATGTAAAATGGTCAGAGCGTAGGTGGAACTAATTCGTATACACTCAAACTAAAGGTCGAAATCTTAAGCATCAGATGTTGAGGATCAACAACGAAGATATTGAAATTCTACGCGCGTAAAACTGAATGAAACAATCTGCATGACAAAGGTAGATAAGCCGTTATCTTCGGAACATGCCCATGGGATTCAAAGTCATTAATTCCGAGTCATTCAGTGATGTTACTAAGGCCGTAATTTACGCACAGTTGCAGCACGTCGTAGCAGAGACGCCTTCTAAATTTATTTCCACCATCACGTAAATCAAACTAAATTTGTTTTTCAATTTTCAAACTCAGGGGTGAACTCTTCCAGCAATAAATGTTCCATAGAAATAAGTGGACGATGAATTAATAGAACTATACAACGTCAATGC
>PNEQ01056454.1:57129-104854 GCA_003012365.1 Medauroidea extradentata
TGGGGGGGGGGGGGGGGAGATTTCTTTCGGCGACAGTGATCTTGTTGCGTCTTTTTTATTAATTAAGCATGTATAAATTAGAAACTTTAATAATAAAATTCCGATTTTATGTGCTTACATTACCATTATTTAAATAACAAAATACAAAAACAAGTTTTATACATTTATCCTAAATCCAGGAGGGGGGACATTTGCCCCCCCTCCCACTAAATGCCGCCCCTACACGTCAGCAATATCGACGCGCACGACTGGTCACAAAAATGCTGAACTGCTGGGGAAAAGGATTTAGGAAGAGTCCCCCCCCCCCCTGCTTCGATGTGATTTAGATAAAAATTGTCTATGAATGTACTACCATGATGCTGGGATCCTCGTTTACTTAGAAGTTCTCATATTGCCACGTCACGATATATGCGGTACGCTTTAATGACATCAACGACCATTTACAGACGTTTCACAGATCTTAAAAAACTTCATTTAGACTAACCAACTATTAAATTGTTGTGTGTATTATAAATTAGTATTTTATAATGTTTTACCAGGGTGTATCACTGGAGACTAATAAGCGTACCTCGACCCCTTAATGGGGATTAGTTAAGATATTACAGAACTTAACACGCGCGAATAAGCAGCAGGACTTCTGGTTTTCATCGCAGCCTCTGAAAATAGCTATATCCCGTTCGCGTAACGTAAGTACAATTTAATATTTCTGACGGCAATACTTCTTAAAGAGTTGTAGATGTTTTATGCCACGTCACTAGACGTCCTTAGTTCAAATATGAACCTGAAATATCCATTACAGTTTTATTACCGTACATTTTGCCTTGCACTGCGAGACATTATACAGTACGTAGCTTTGAAAATATTCTAAGTTATAAGAGACAGAGTATAGCGTGACCTAAATATATACTTCGGCAGTGGAGCTGCAGACGACTTGTGTTGAAGAGATAAGGAGTGAACATGCTGCAAGGACAGCTGGAGAAATAGCAGGGCACATTGTTGACAGTACGTCACGCGGCACAGGCAGCTGGCCCCTCTTCCCCCATATTCCCCTTCCACAATCAACATAACCTGACATGGTATCAGAGCGGAGGCGGCGGTGTCGGGGAAGGGAGAGTAATCGATTCAGCAGAGCAAAGCAAGGGCTTCCAGGACTCAAGGGGGAGGTGTGGGGTGGGGTGAAGGCAGGAACCAGTCGCCATCCAATACCCCCTTACCCCCCCCCCCCATCTAATAACTACGGCTATCTAACTCTCGCCCACTCCCCTCCCATCAGGCGCACACATGTCCTGTCCGCTGCGTTGCCACGTACACAGCGCGCTCCAGTGAAAGTTGATAACTCGAGCACCAGGGTCGCGTTAACTTCCTCTCTCCTCCTCGGAAATGCTCGGAGGCATTCGTCCTTCCTCGGCGATTGAGACAGACATCTTTCGTAGCACCGTCCCACGTGGCAATTCGTTCACATAAGGTTAATTCTACTATTGGCTTGAAACGTAACGTCTTTTCTAATGGGAGAGTTTGGCACAGGAAAAATTCTGCGACTAGTTGCGCTGCATTAAATTTAATTTTAAAGTGAAAAACACGCCAATTTTGGTTTTAAAATAATCTACTTCGTGTAACTTATTCACCACGAAAAATCTGTTATTGGTCAGTTTACCAGCGCAATGAGTAGCAGAAAATGTATTTGTCAAAGTTTTAACATAGCTGTTTCTAACATGTAGTACAATTAACCTTAGTTTACATTTAATAAATTAGTTTAGGTTAGTTTTAAACGTAAAAAAAAGTACAGCGCGCTGAATCGACGGACGGTTTTATAACGTTAGGTAATTACAATAAAAATTAAGGAAAGGTTGGGGGCTCTCCAATGAGCATGAAACTAATAGATGAGGCTAAAGGCCATTCGGAATAAAGTGAGCACTACAGATTTAACCTTTGAAAAAAAAAATCACTAGCCGTTGCTGCATATAATACAACATTGGCAACAGTTACATTATTGCTTGTGTAGTTGGCGGGGAATTGTCGAATGTAGTTCAGTTTATTTTATATTTAAATACTACATCACTGAAATTACATCAAATGGAATCGACCTCTACCTATTTAATATACTTTAAAATATTTATTGTTGATATTGACATACCTGCTGCCTGTATAATTTTACTTAAACACTGTAGTTAATTGTAGAGACCTGAAAAATTCGCGTTTTCGTTTTGGCACAAGCTAGAATTCCAGCGACTGTACGTACGTGCCACTTTCGCAATTGGCCGTTGACTTATTTGACACTTCCTGGAAGTCGCAGAGCCAATAACAAAAAAGGAAACTAAACACATTCCCATTTCACTATTTCAGCGAGCGGCTAATGAACAACTGTTGTATTATTGAGCACACAGATGTTCTTGGAGGCTAGCCTACAGGTCAATGAACCGGCGAATTTTTCCCGTCCCTAAGTTAATTGCATCACATGACTGGATGATGTACGTCTGACACAATGTAACTGTATGCAGACCAATAATACGCATCAAATATTACAACAGCGGGATTCTTATAGGTTCGGTGAAATATGACAACAGCTTCACGTACAGGCGAAAGCCAGTAATTTTTTGATTAAGTTGAACGTGCGTTGAAACCCAGCAAACAGTCAAATTTTCCCGCGATAAACCATCATTTCTATTAATTAGCGCCAGTAGGAAGTGATGCATTCCGGCCGTTCAACTCCAACAGTCGTTAAGGAACTGCGCCTAGCACTCTCGCGTGCTGACGTGTTCAAAATTCCACCGACAGGTGGCATCAGGGTTAGGTTTTCGCCGCTCGAAGCGTTGCATTTGTCAGTTGTGCAATAAATATGAGTTTCTGATAAAACGCATTCAAAAGTATTAAAATGACTGTTTTCTCATTGGTAATCTGTAAGTTATGTCTTACGATCGCCAACATGAGTGTCTTGCTTTAGAAACAGCATTTTTTTTTTTTGTTTCACAAACTAAAATACGTTGTTGCTTGAGTGCGTTGTTGTTCATGGCAGTAATTGAACGGGATTCGAATTCTTAAATTGCGTGTGTCATTATGTAATTTTTTTTTTAAGTGGCGGTTTTGAGTTACAATTTCTATTTTAATGTGTACTTATTTTATTTACGAGATTCGTAACGGCAATGGTGTGGGTCGTTCGTATAAATTAAGAGTCGGTGCACAGAAACCTGTATTATTTTTATTATTATTATCATTATTATAAGACAAACTCGCACGTATTTAAAACTAAGATTACTCTTGGTTATCAATTTTATTCAGCAACCATGAGTAGATATTATAGATAATATTTATCGGAGCAGTCTAATGTAGATGTAAACATTTAAAAGCATATGTAAATAGAAGCACATGGCAATGTTTATATTTACAAGCAACGGAAAGATATAAACCGGCAGAAAATGGAAATTAAGCAGGGCTTTTTTGAAAGCTGACTTTATTCCGGATCGCCTATACCATGCTATTGACTGGTTTTATCTGCGCATGCGCCGTTCTGCGCATGCGTCGCGGAGCAATACCGGGATGATATGAATAATTATAGTTTTTTTCTAACCTAACAAGACATTTGAATTATAACACATTATTGTCTGATATTTTAAACTAATTTAAGATGAACTAACATAAAGTAATAGTCACAAGGGTCGTGTAAAAGACCGGAGAGTAGAACTAACGAAAATAAAGAGCTAATAGGAAGACCGTCACAGGTGGTTAGGACAAAATGAACACTTTTGACGCCTTAGTTACTTTTTTCCTTACACAAAATGTAGTTTCCTTCCCAGCAACCTAAGTAACAAAGTGTTCAGACCGTACAGTACTCAAAATTATACGTACAATGCCGGCCACAATAAATTATATTTGTGAATTGTTTTCCTAGACAAGCGAGTCGTCAAAAGTGCTCACTTGATAGTAGAAGTGTGGCTGCCGAGTATTTCAGATGCGCGTGTTGATAACGACACGATAGTGGCGCCGGCTGCCACGGCCAAGCAGGAATCTCGTACGCCAGCACGTAATGTTGACGTAGCTAGCACGTTGCAGATGTGCAGTTATAACGGCGGCCGGAGCTTTCTTGTCACGTCCGTGGTCGCAGCACGTGCGACATAATCGCAACGCGCCGTGCACTAGCCGCGACTGTGCCTCTCCCTCAGACGCAGAGAGCAAGCCACCTGTATACAGGCTCCGTGCCCCAGCTTCCAGCCACGATGTTTTAATACAGTTTTAAAAGGTGGGCGTTGAGTTGATTCTCATATTAAGATCGGTACACGTCACCATACCAAGTGTATTCCAGGGAGCATAACGTTAAGGCAAAGCTTGGTGTTTTTTTTCACATTGGTGCAAGAAAACTTTTTTTCTTTTTAACGGAACGCATTCAAAACCATTCAAGACTAATTGGTGAAAAAACTGGAAAACTTGGTTTAACCCTACCAGAAAAATTAAGTGCAAAGTATAACATATTTGAGACAAAATATTGTACGGATTCCTCGAAATGAAAATTATGTAACTCCCCCCCACCCCCCTCCCGCCAAAATCACTAAAAACTACAAGGCGTGGCCTTACGTTCGCAGTTGGCAGCAAAATATAAGAATCCAACATCAAAACACGAATTTCGATGTTTACTCTTTGGTAGCTCTGTGTTACATGAAATGCTTTGAAAAAATTAAAGAAACTACACGATGCACAATTATACGTTTTAAAAACAATGCACCGTACGTTCACAAAATATGTATTTTTTATTTCAGCTTATTTTCGTAACAAAATTGGTGATACTTTGGGTGCTACCAAACAAATTAGGCACAAATGAGGATATACTTGCGAGAAATTAATGCAGGGATTCTTCAATATGAAAATTATATTGATTTGAAAAATACAATCAGTGTAAAAAGTACAGGACGTGGTCTACGAGGTTGGCAGAAAAAAATATTTGCTGGATCAAAAGTACATTGTCCATTGAATGAAGGTCTTTTATATTATCTGGCAGGGATATCTCGCGCACGTAACGAATGACGACGACACCACAAGGGCACAGTCGCGTCTGCCAACACAGCAGAGATTCCACGAATACGCCACACACCAGTCTTGCCAACTTGGCACGTTTCAGCAGTTATTTCCGCCAACAACTGCACTCCACCATGTTCTTCCCATTATCTCAGCAACTATTCCTGCTGAGAACCTACTTTGCTGCCAAAGTTTCAATGTGATAAAATGCATTAATTTAAGTACATTTGTCAGGAAACGTTTAAATAGAAAGGATTTTAAAAAATTCCGCGCAGTTCATATAAAATATAAATATTAAAATAAATTTCTCATATTAAGAATTGAAAATATACAACAAAAATTGAAGTTTCCACCATGGTAGTACTCTTCAAGAAAATTCCTGTAGAATACTTTTTGTCTGAAACAATAACCTAATATTTAAAATGTATTAAATGAGAAGTTAATTATTTTAATGTGTATCTCCCTCTAAACCCTGTAGGTGCAAACTTGTTAGATTAAGATCGTAAGTCGGCTACATTATAGCGGTACAAACTTTATAAAACTTACATGGCAAACCAGAAACTTTGCCATTTATTCACAAACTTTTCAACGCGCTACAAATATATGGCATCTGTAACAGCCCAATAAAATTAATCACATACGAACAGTTGCAACTTGCATTTCGTCACACTGCATTGCACAAATATTGGCAAAATTAAGCACTATTGCGGGAAAAAAATGCTATAAGTCTTATCCATTTCATATACTCCTATCCCCAGTACACATATTATAAAAATACAGTACCTATGCTTCATCGGACATCAAATAAGATATACAGCGTAGTACACATTAGCAAACCCTACTTACTAATCCTCAAATGACTACAAATCTACGAAAAATAAGTGCGGAACAAGACATATTGTTGCGAAGCCCGGGCGACAGATATATCGTTTACTGGAAACTTCCATACAGGCCGACTTTCCAGTGGTATTATATTCTGATAAATTTCGGATGTATTTAGTACGTCTTACAGGTGCCATCATAAGCTTACTAAATATCGAGAATCAGCACGCTGAGGAAGGCACGTTTACCTTTAAGAAACTAGTCATTCATCAGTAATAATCTAATATATAAAATAATATGTGTTTTCTTGCCATTCCATGCGTTCCTATACCATTCACCGGACTGCGATTAAACTTCAGTGATTTGTGTTCGTGCCTACAAAGGTTTCTGCAAAAAAAAACTCTATTAGAGTGAATGAGGCAAATCGGGGTACAGGGGCAGGACAAGTCATCCTGCACATTTGGTTAGAAAAAAAACAACCTGTGTGTTGTGTGTGAAGAATTCATGGTGTGCTCACAGAGGTTTTACCGAAAAAATTCATACTTTGGTGGCGGGAGAAGGGAACAAACTGGTACAGGGGAAGAACACCAAAGAAATTGTAACGAACATTACAACGCATGCCAGGACAGCTAGTTCTGTATAAAACACAAACATCAATAGTTATGTCTACATCTGTGGCCAAGACTTGTAATGCAATGTTTCAGAGGCAAGCATATTTTCAGTTAATTAGAAGTTGGAAAGAACAAGCTTATGCACCCTCTTTGGGGCTATGCCTATGGTTGCCGTGCACAACAAACCAGAACGTTTCTCGCTATCGTACCTTTCCCAGTCCGTGCACACAGCGACACTGATAGCCAGAATTTCAACTAGCATCTTCAAGGAGCTCTCCGTAGTATCTTCACCAGGGAAAGTTGAGAATAGTTATGTAAGCACCTAGTCGTGAATTGTAAAAGGACATAGTTGTGAGCCTCGTGACCTAGAGATGTGTCGAGAATAAGACGATGCATGAGTTACACTACTAAGGTCAGTCCACTGGGGTCGCCAATAAAAGACAAGGTCGTACGTGCTGTGACTTGGAACACATGTACGTTCTCGTCAATCGTCCGTCATGCATGCTTACTGTATGCTTTCAAACAAGATTCAGGGCAGACTGTGTCCAAGTAGATGATAGTCGCATAGAAGGGGGAACCTTACGGTTCGATCTGTTCTGAGCAGCAATTAGCGTCCACGAACAACGTATTTGTCCCCGAAGCATTTTATTCACGTTAATATGACAATATAATCAGATTTTACAGGCGTGTTCCTCAGGTTTTTTTTCAGAATGGTGCCAACAAATTCAATATTTTTAACCAAAAGCTTTGAAAAAATTTGAGACAATCTGTAGTCATACAATGTAAAATACGGTTGATACGTTTTAAAAATAATGTACCATTCGTCAGCAAAAAAAAATGTTTGTTTCATTTTGGCTTATTTTCACGACAAAAACGTGGTACTTTGGTTGACGAAATGTAAAAACCGTTCAGTTCATTGCTACAAAAATATTCAGCAACAAATTATGACATTAGTGTCAAAACTGTGGAGCAAAATTTTGATATGAGTATTAGACAGCAATGAAAAAAATATTTTCGAAATCATTGCAAAACTAAGGAACAAGTCCTTAAGTTTTTTTACGTCAGTGCATGCAATAAACAACATAAAACGCGAAAGAGTTTAGCGAACAGACGACAAAGTTTAAATTACAAGGATTCTTCAAATGCACAGGTCCTCCAAATCCTAGTATTTCCGCCTAAAGTGTGTGCAGGTAACTTTTATAGCACTTCCCTACTTGAACTTCAAATATGTTCCAGCGAGATGCGATTGTCCACTCTAAAAAAGTGGTAAAATTACAAGGAATCTCTTTCTGCTCTTACAAACCTTTGCATAATTACGAAGATTTTCCTTTCAAAATTGGAGGGTCTGATACCATAGTTAATTAACCTAGTATATTTTCTTAAATATACGTAAAAATAAAGTTTTAATTTATGCATGAACCCTGAAATTTAGTATTGGTATACATAACCTACCTTTTATTATATTCAGGGATCGACAATTTCAACGTTACAGGGATAAAATTAGTCCTTGTTCACTACGGCATCAGACCCTTCAAATATTTGTAACATTATTAACAAGGACCGTCTTTGTAAAAATCTTAAGAAAACCTAGCAGGCTACCAAAAATACGGGTTTGTAGGAATTACATACTTAAATCACATCATCTGGTAAACATTTTGCTGGAATAAAGTGAATATTCATGTTAATTACATGATCCAATATTAAGAAAACTAAGTAACTGGACTATGTATTGAATATAAACTACATTAATAAAAACGAACAAATATTATTCAAGTCAAGGTGTTTTAGGAGTAATGTGCGCGGTCACCAAGAACAAAGGTCGCAGGTTCGAATCCTGATGCGACCAAGAATGTTTTTCTCGACATAATGACACGTAATGTTATTTCATAACCATAATCAGTTCCATTATGAGGAAATGTTTTAAATTTTATTATTACGTACTGCCAGTACAAGCATTTACTTTGTATTTTTTAAAGGTACAAGGATTTTCCTTGTAAAAGTACACAAAAACGGCCAGTGTGTTCTTTTTAGACACTACTTAATGTGTATTATCTATATAAATCTACGAACAGAACACACGTTTAAAACCATATCCCTTTTCAGTCCAAAAATTCAGCAATCTTATTAGAAACATGACTTACGGGTTCACCCAAAATAGCCCAATACAAATTTTTCATAACGGCCGTACTTGCGAACAAATACCAACCGGCATGAACAGAAAATCTAACAGGAAAATTCACTGACTTCAAACCACGGTCGTAGAAGAACAGGTCTGGACACTTGCCTATCTAACAATGTATTTTGCTTGAACCCCTTGTTGTTTGGCTGTAGTTCGTCAAGTTACCGATAATGTGGTACTTTTTGGCGCTGTTTTCCGGGCGGTCGGACTCAAAACTACGTCCATTTTTTTCCATTGTTAAATTTATAAAGTAAATAAAGATTGCTGGAGCCTTTTCTTAAATTTGAGAACAAAGGAAGTATTTCATAAATTGATAAAAAAAATACGTTTCGATAAATTGTTTATCTTAGTGGGGAGGAAATGGGCGGAGCTTGATATTACACACACATACATTTAGACTCAAGCAGACCACTGTGATGTGGCAACGTTAAAAGACAGAAGGCAGAACGTTTCAAGTAATACTTCCAACAAACATGTACACAGATCAATACAAAATACAGGTCAGTCATACTCTTGACATAATAACGGTTGGCGCTGTGACCAGAGAACTCGCACCCCACAACGGCGCGGCATTCCCCTGATTTTTATGTGGGAATCGTGCCGCACTACGCCGCTGGTCGACGGGTTTTCTCGGGGATCTTCAGTTTCCCCCTTGCTTCTCATTCCGGCGCTCCTCCAGTGTATGGTTTCATTTCACGTCATCCTTCCCAGCAAGCAGATGCACGCGGGCGCCATCAAGGGCGGGTCCAGATATAGGTTTGGGGTGGAAGGGCAATTCCTAAAAAAATGCTATACCCACACCACGAGTCAAAGAAGATGGGGGGGGGGGGGAGGTCCCGGGGTCTCCGCGGGAAAATTTTTAGTTTTTAAGGTGCAAAATGTTGCTATGCAAGGCATTTCCTAAACAAAATAAATTAACATACCACTTTTAAAATGTGTCATATTATAGAGATAAACTCTACATAAAAGGGTTAAAGTGTAAACCCCCCCCCCCCACATCCTTCTCCTATATCCGCGCCTGAGCGCGAGTGCGGTATTCTGGTCCTCTGGTACCGCCCTCATACGACATTAACTTACAGGAGCAATGCACTTGTGTGTGGTCTCGTCTATGTATGAAACGCTAACTCTTAAGGAGCCCGCCTGGTGGCCGTGTGTTAGTGTGAGTGAAGCACGGCTCCAAGGGCGATGGTGACCGGCCCATTTGGCGAGGTATCGCCTCTACCGCAAGACACTAAAACCGCGTGCAGTGGTATCGTAGGACACTCGCCTGACTGACACTTTCAGTGGTGACCCCATATTTTTCTAGGTGGAAAGTTTTAAGTAAAGTCCAATACACCTCTCTATTGTAGTCTCACAAGAATCCCTTCAGTAATTGTTTAGATATAATATACTGAAAAAGCTGTTTTTTGTCATTTTGAGGTGGTCTGAAATGGTCTTTCGAATCAACGTGATGTTTTAAAACTACTATTCCCAGGTCGTTTGAAGTGTTTGTTCTTTTCGTAAATCCACACATTAGAAACACGTTTAGTAGCTTCTTAGATAAAAGCGTTCTGCTCGGACGCTGCAACGCTGGTTACAAGGCAGGCAGGCGGGCGCCTTAAAAGTCACGGCATTGTTACAAAGAAGAACAACAAGTACTCGTTATTTGTTATCACGCCAGTGTGACTAAAATGTAGCTGCAGCAGGCTGGCATAAACTTCGTTATCAGCTGCCTGCATTCAAACTTCATTATAAACGCTGAAACTTTTACTGGGAAACTAGTGTTACTTCTGTCCCTTCCCGATCATTTATATTTTTCTGTCACTTGCAATGAATATAAACAAATCAAAGATTGTACTGTACTCAAAAGTTACAAGTATGAGGTCACAATGAAAAATTTTATTATTTTTATTATTGCTCTAGGCACCGTGGTTTTTGTAAGTGCTTGATTTCAGTATATCATTGCATTTACATATACTTTTAAAATAAAAAACGAAACAGTTATTTTTATGGGGACCACTTTTGTGTACTAAAGGCGTAAACAAACGGTAAGTGATCTATTTTCAAAACTGATGCAGACTAAAAAGATAAATAGTAGGCTATGTAGCAAATTTACAAATTTTGCGTATCAGGTACAACTAGGGTGTAGAAAAATAGTTATATAAGGAATAAAACATGTCGGCTTACAAACACTGTCGTGGAGGACAGTAAAATTGTCTGAAAGCGGAGAATAATTTAAAATTGACCACTTTGCCTTCCTAGTTCCAAGTAGCTGTTAACAAGCACAGCGCAGGACACTATAGTCGCAGTTTATAGTTAAATAGCTCCACGCGTTTTTAATCGACTGCGCACACGCGAACGACGAAAAATTAGTAATTATGTAAACATATAACATAAATAGAAATTTTCCAGAAATAAAATATTTTTCAGTTGCACAGTTTTCGTTTATAATCAAAGAAGCAATTTGACTATTTTCCCTACTTGCCTAAAGTAATATATATTATATATATATTCTAAAGATACGAATGATATAATTTAGAGTGAAAGTAAACGTATTAAACTACAGAATGACATCTTGATAATGTCACGTAAAATTGAATGTATGAAAAAAAATCTTCAACGTGCCTGACTTTTTTTTTGCATATGTTTGACTACCTTTATTTTTTTTTTAAACAAGTTTTACGAGAAACAACAAACGCGTTGTTCTGTATCTTAACACATTTACTTCCGCTCTAAATTATTTCAATTCGTGTCGTCTGAATTGTTTTTACTTTGGGTAAGTAACGAAAACAATAAAATCGCAAGACATGCACTTGTACGAAAACTATGCAACCGAAAAATATTATTATCTGTAGGAAATTACTATCGACGCAATGTGTAAGAGTTGGTCAGTATTTGGTATAAAGTTATATAATTACGAATTTTTCGGTGCAGAACGCCCGTAAGGACTTCCGACGAAGCGCTATGCATACATTTCCAACCATTTTGCAGCGACCATGTGGCGTATTGCACCTATGTGAACATGTTTAATACCACTCAGGTACAACCCACGTGATAAAAGACACAATGTTATGCAAAAACGAGTCAACTTTCAAACTGACAAACAAATATCATTGCATTGTAGTAAAACCCCCCAAAATGATTGTGGTATGGTTAACTTACAAGGCTGCAACATAATTTTATTGACATGACAAAGGTTTAATAGGGTTTAAGGTTTCATACTGACGTCTATATTGTTTTGTTAACTATATATGGAAATGTTGGTTGAATTGTTTTGCATTATAGTGTCAAAATAGGGCAGCGTCCATGCGATAGCAATATTTGCACGGGATAATGCATAAACCAGCTACAAGTAAAACATGTTGATGGGTTCTCAGCTTTCAGTCTTACGAGAAGTTATTTTATTACAGGAAACAAGACTTAAAATACTTCTTGTAACACCGTTTCAAAACAGATAACAGGGGTATGGTTCATGTGTTACATCGTCCATTTGATCGGGCTCATCCAAGTATTTGAGCCACGTTAATTGCAGGCCCAAAATTGCGAGTGGGGGGGGGGGATGCTGTTGCTGTCACTGAGTGGGGAATTATATCTCTCGCCGCCCTCCCTTTACCCACGTTTACATTGACGTTTCAGAATGTAATTGGGTTATATGTAGGGAACACTGTAGGCCATCCCACACAACGTATCAAATCGCATTGCAAGAGAGTTAATTTTAAGTAATGATTCAATCAAAACAAATTATTGCCCCACTCCCAACTCAGAGAATAGTTATCACATCCCTGGTTACTCTATACGTATATTAACGTGGAGGGGATTGTTATAAATAAAAGAGGGCGGGTAATATTGTTGCCGTCAGCAGAGGAACACATCAGGAGACAGTAATGGTGTTACAGACATGGTAGTCGACGACTGGACTTGGACAACCCTGGCTGGAGACTTACAAAGTGCACGAGACCAGATGGTAAACAAAGCACGCTCGGCCCAGGCCAGTCTACACACGTCGGCATTCCGACATGATACACTAGTCCTCCAGAGCTGCCAACAAGCCGTGCAATTCAGCGTATGTACTTCACAGCGCGCCCTACACACTCAATGCTGACTGAACATGGCAGGTTTATCAACGCCATTTTGAAATCTAACTAAAAATAACGATCCTAGCTAACAGGTTTTCAAAAATTTTATATAAAAGAATTTTCCAAATAGGTTTATTAATAATGGAGTTCTGAGGTAAAAAAAATACCGAATTGAAAACACCCTCCTCCTTTTTGAAGTCCGTTAAAAATATATCCGAGTACATAAGTACTGAGGCTAAATTTCCGGTACACAAAGATAAACAATTTATCAAAATGTATTTTTTTTAAAATCAATTTATGAAATACTTCCTTCGCTCACAATCCTTAGGCATGGCTACAGCAATTATTTACTTTATAATGTAAACACCGAAAAAAAAAGTGGGCGGAGTTCGAGCCCGACCGCCCTGATTGCAGCGCCAAAGACGCACAACACTCTCGGTAACTTGGTGAACTGCAGCCGAACAACAAGGGGGTCAAGCAAAATACACATTGATAGATGAGTGTCCAGACCTGAGCTTCACGACCGAGGTAAAGATAGAGGCATGATGGCTCACAACAGTCTACTCTTAGAGCTATAAAATCCATACATTTAATTCCGTCGCCAGAGACAGCTACGGAAAAAGAGAAATCAGCGATTTCAATAACCTGCACATTAGACTCTATTGTACTATGCATGCTCAAGCCCGGTCCATTCGTTCTGTTGTTCCAGTGAGTAGCAACTAAAAGTCGGTCGGGACTATCGTTTTCCTCAGCTCAATTCCAAAAACGTGGGTGGCTTAATTGATATTTTAAGCTCTACTGTTCAAGTCCCACATCAAGACAGCAGCTTTAAACTAATTGGCTACAGCATCATCGCAGCAATATGTCGCATGCTGCGATGCCCAAGCCTCTGATGGCCAACCAACGTAGACATACAGTACAATCTGCAACTCGAGTCAAAACATCCAACCACCTCGCCCACGTAGTGACCTGGGCAAAAGCGCGAGGAATTAAGTCGCCCCAAGTCAAATCAAGAGCTGTAGTCCTCTGCAGTACCAGACTTTGAACGAATGTGCCTGTATTACCAATAAAACGACAAAAATAATTACTGTTTGTAACTGTCTACCGGATACTGATCAAAATGACTGCTATTGTGAAAAAGAAAGAAAAGGTTGGGAGCTCGTTTAACACGGCGAAATTTTGTGGCACCGTACATAGTTGCTTCTGTAATTCAACTAGCATGGTAATCGCAGCTATAGGTATAGCTCTATAATTTACACGTATACATGATACACACATACTTCCACACACAGATCAGAGAGAGACAATCTAGAAGCTATGACGACCCAGTATTATAAGCTGCCCACTATAAATAGAGTACGTTTGAAGTCCATGTAACTTTTCTTCCTTTCGCCCAATACGTATATTCTCGCCACTTACTAATAAAAAAATATTGCACGCAACAGTAAATGCATATTTCATCGTATTAAAAAGTTAACGTCTAGGAAGATCATTCGTTGTCATTGTTGACAAGTCGATCTTCAAAATAGCTCACATTACTATGAACAGTTAGTATCACACATGGAAATCACAAAGAAATTATGTAATAAATTATCAATATTCCTACCAGCGGTATGTTATTCAATGTTTACATGAAAACTGCTTACATTGACCTCTTATTGCACCTTAAAATCGACATTTTCCCCGGGCAGCATCCACTTGACACCTGATTTAAAGAGGTGGTAGGCAGTCGCCGAACATACACCCTCCCCTCCCCATTTTCAACGGTTATGACGCTCGCGTGTATCACTTGCAATCACGTTAGATATCACAAATACTCAGTGTCTTCCCAGACAGTTCCATGTCATATTTTCCCAAGACTCTTACCTTATAATCACATTCAGAATAAACTGTGTTGGCGTCGTAGCAGAGTTGTGGCCCAAAATGCTTCTTAAAACACGCTAACAGTGATGCAACCCTAAAATTGTGTCATACGCAGTGCCGAACTTGAGAAGCATTCTCAGCATTACACGGGTATAGTGCCCAGAGTCAAAAATATCTACCGCATTCGTGTTTATACTGTGTAATCTTTCTCGGTAGGTCTTTAGTCTACAGATAAGGCTTATCAGCACGACCTCTTGTTGGTGTAAGTAACCAATGATTCAGTGTTTACAGAATTAGCGTGATATCTTGCGTGTTAGCTGCAGGCCATAAAAACATTCCTCACAATATCAAGGCGCTGTTAACTGCGTTAAAAACAAATACTAAACATTCCTGGAACTGCATAATACTGCTGGCAGAAACTGAGGCGGTATGCTACAGTTTATATCAAAACCACACATATTCACAAATTAAGTCGGGAAAGTCAACGATATGACACATCTGTAATGTGGTTTCCAGAATGTTTGCAGCTAGCTGCCTTGTTCAACTCAAACTTTGTGGCACAGATGATGCTATGCTTCACAATGGCCACAAATGCATACGCCTTAACAATAGCAATTGGAAAACAAATAAAATCAGTAAATATGCGGCCTTCAATCTAAAAATATCAAAACAAGGCCAACAAATTATTGCGGAGTATGGTTCAGCTGACATAAATAAAAAAACAGCTACTAAGACCTCTAAAGTGACAACATGCAACAGACCAGCAAAAAATACTGAACGCATAAGCATCAGTACGACTACGCAAGGTTGACAGTCGCAGACAGTCCTGACAATTAACATTAGCTAGTTTGTAGCCAAGTGATTCAGAGCCCACAATATTTTCCCGTTACTTTCGTCATCACCAAGCTGAAGTGCCCTACAAAAAAAAAAAAAACAATTCCATTCTACACTTAGCATATGCGCAATGTTGTTTGCACTGCAACTGTGTTAAATAATAAACGGTTCATTGTTTGGTAGGCCTACATATTTACAAGTTCCTCTAGCAATTTCCCAAGATATTGTCAAAACAAACAAAAACAGCAATAATGCACAATGAACCCTCACGTTAAGGGCGCGGTCTACCGCAATTTTCATCACCATTATTTTATTTTGTATTTGTACCAGATATTTTTTTTTCTTATTTTAGACACAAAATGTGACTAAATTTGGCTCTTATGAATTTTTTTTATCTCTCATAGTTTTCGCGTAATGGCTTGTTAAAGTCATATTTTGCATGTTTCCGTTTTAACGACTACACTAAAACCAACTGATATACCAAACTCAAAAAAATCACAGTGGATAAAGACATTACAGGCTACAATGACATGCTCATAAAATTAAAGAATAAACATTATTTGTATTTTTTAAAAAATTATTGAACTTTTTAAATTTGTATTCTCAGTTTCAGCAATTTTTTAAAATTCAAATAATTTTTATTCTTAAATTTCATGAGCATGTCATTGTAGCCTGCAATGTCTTTATCCACTGTGATTTTTTTTGAGTTTGGTATATCAGTTGGTTTTAGTGTAGTCGTTAAAACGGAAACATGCAAAAATATGATTTTAACAAGCAATTACGCGAAAACTATGAGAGATAAAAAAATTTCACAAGAGCCAAATTTAGTCACATTTTGTGTCTTAAACGAGAAAAAAAAATCTGGTACAAATAAAAAATAAAAAAGTGGTGATGGAAATTGCGGTAGAATGCGCCCTTAACATAGTTGGAACTTAATCTGGGGGAATCATAATTCTTATATTCGAAAACAAGTTTCAAGAGGGAAAACAGTTGAAAGATTACAATACTAATTTTGATACTGTTCGACAACTTACACATTGTCAACCTGCTTTACGAGGACTTAGTGCAACCTACACATACCGTCATGTAACTGACACAACTAAGCATGTCGTAGTTTCGAGGCAGTAGCAAAATAGATTCAGCAAATTGAACTGTGCACACGGATATAGTTTTGAAGTTCAAATTCTCCCATGAGTTCATAAGATATATAAGAAAATAAAATACCATCATGCCAACATACAATTCAAATATTTTTAATTAAGTTTAATTGTTTATGCCACATATGTTCTGGATAATATTATGAACTTGATGACACTGAAGGGCAAATTAAATTACTTTTAACCAGTACTCAATTGGAACACTTATTTCTTGATATACGAATAGACTGTATTATATATATATATATATATATATATATATATATATATATATATATATATATATATATATATATATATATATAAAAGTCCTGCTTGTGTCCATCAGAAAAAAAATTCTCTAAATTTTTATAACCTGTGTACACCTCTAACCAAAACGCACATCTCATGTGTGTTCGTAATACAAAACGCATGTTTCGAGATTTACTAAGAGGTTTACGATAAAATGAGCTCTTTTGAGACCCTACTAACTTATTCTTTCAGATTATTTTTTTATAGTTTCACGTAAATTTTCAATATAAACAAAGGAACCTAAGAAACTATCCAAGTTTACAGATCGTTACTTAAAAGTTACTTCTGAAGTAACAAAATGCAATCATTATTCTAGACCACAGTCGTAGAAGTACAGGTCTGGACACTCGCCTATCTACCAATGTATTTTGCTTGGCTGTAGTTCGTCAAGTTACCGAGATTATTGTACTTTTTCGCGCAACATAAATTGATATAAAATACGTATTGATAAATTGTTTATGAAGTGGGCGGAGTTTAAGTCCGACCGCCCTAACTGCAGCGCCAATAAAAACACACATTATCGGTAGCTTGTCAAACAACAAGGGGGTCAAGTTTCCAGGCGAGTGTCGTGTTCTAGACACGATGGTATTCAAGACTGTACATGTGATCGTGAACCAAATACTTGGTATGCGTATATCAAAACTTTCTTCGGCAAAATCAACAAACTTCTCCTATACTGGAGGTCATTCTCAATAAAATAGAGAAATAAAGTAACTTTTGGCTGCCTTATCAACGAGTGTGTTCCGCGCCTTGAATAGTTCTAGGCCACGACGAGCTTCTAAAAAAAAAAATATCTAAGACCATGTTCTAGCTAGACATGCGTGAATACACAAAAACAGCGACCACCACGTGTCCTCGTATTGCCCCAAGCGCTCGCCAGGCGCCACGCTTATTTACTACAGCGCTGCCATCTACATCAACATGCTGAACTAAGTGGATCCGGCGCGCCGACAGATGGCAGCCGAGGTCAACGAATTTGAAAGGAGTTCAGAGTTGTATCGCAACGTGCGGGAATCACAATACTGAGACAGACGCGACGCTAATGGCAAGACGCGAATAATAAAACATGTCAGCCAATCAGTGCCCAGTTATACGTCAATGTGACAAAAATTTAGAACGCGACGCGAATTCTGAATAGTTAGTAGTGTATAAATTTTATTCGCCACGGAATTTAATTTTGTGCTAAAATGTTGGTGTAGCTGGCGAGTTATTATTAATTATGTTTTTTTTTACGAGAGGTTTCTGTTTGTTGAAATATAAATAAGCAAAGCATGACCTTTTTCAACAGATGGTAATGCATGCCAAAAACATATTATAATTTAAAAAAAGGAAACTTTAATGGCTGTCATATGTAGTAGCAAGGGACTATTTATAAGTATTTATTTTCTGGCGCGACAGTCAAACAAATGTTTAGTTTCGCATCGCGGCCTTCACATCGCGTACGTCGTACTATTGTGATCCCAGTATTATGGAAAAATTAATAAAGCACCCGCGACAAGATTTACAGAATGCCAACAAAATCAATTACAATTTTATTTTTTTTTTTTTTCCAAGGCGACTGCGAGTGAAATGTGTATTCAACGATGCCTGCAAACGTAAACACAGAAATTCTTCAATCACGTTAATTAAATACTTCTCAAAGTGTTTTACCTTCGTACGCATATAGTAGCTTAGGTATTTCCAAGTAACATATCAAAATTAAAACCACAGCGTATAGAATAGAAACACGAAATTATCGTAATAAAACACTGAAAAAGAAATTCATGTAATTTGAAATTTAAGTTAAGATAGCCATTCGTAAACGCATACTTGCGAAAAATGTTGCACGATGCACGCTTTAATAGAGCTAATTTCGTTCACTTTTTGTACCAAAAATTACGCGTAGGTGCAGTTTCGTACGTTGTTTGTATAATTTCAACTTAAAATCACGTTACGACTTTTCCAAATATTTTCTTACTATTATTTCTTTTCTCTGCTGTCACATAAAGATGGAATTTAAATTTATGTTCACTGTTCACACATTATTGTATAAACAGCACAATTCAGTACACACTCCAGCAGCATAAAGAACTGGCGTTCAAGTGAAATGTAAATATAAAAGAAACTCCGGGTTCTAGGTGAAAATAGTGAACCAACCTTGTCCTACGCGTCAGAACAAGAAATGAAGTACAAGCAATTACTAAGTCAGCACCTTTATGCGCACGAGCGTGTTAAAAGTTATGAACCAATAGTGTATACGTACAAGAATTCCATTTTGTGACAGTTGTATTAGCAGTGTTTTTTACAACTTTTACCATGAAATAAGAAGTGTTTCCTCTCTAATATCCGATTTTTTGCTCAAATACACTCGGCTGGCCTCTCAGACTGTACAGTACTGAATTTTTCTGTAGAAATTTATACAAATGATAGTTTTCAGAACTGTCAAAAATGGAATTCTTACATGATTATACGGTCAATTCTACTACAGGTTTGAAAAAAATATGTATGTTTTCTTATCGGAAACTTTGGTGCAGGGAAAAATTATACCGCTAGTTGATCTGCTATCGCTAACCTATCTAATAAAATATAAAGCCAAGTAAAAATGGCCTTGTAAAAGAAAGAAGTCATTTAATTTTAACAATAAAAACAACCCTATTCCGCCTTATAAATTATCAACATCGTTTAGGTAACTTAAAATTCAGGAAAGCTCTGTGACCTGTCTTACCGATACTAGCGCTCAAGCGGCAGAAATTGTACCTGTGCCAACCTGTAGTTGTAGTAGAATTAACCACAGCTCTTGTGCGTACGACCTACGTTCCATGCCTACTGCTAAGTTAATTGTGAAGCCACAATCACGCCTGAGCGGAGGAAGAAGGCGTGTATGTCAGGAAGTGAAATAGTAGGGAGGGAGAGACACCAGTTATCGCGGTGCTGGTCCCAGAGATAAGTTCCGGGATGTCGCCTGTGTGGCGTGGTGAACTGCACTGTCTGCAGTGGCAATTCAGCGCTCTACCCCACGTTCTGCATATATGCACTTGCAATTATCTCACTGCACAGATTACGTTACGCACATACCTCGCCGCCCGAGAAACTATAGTTTCTAGTAGCTCTTTAGTTTAGCAGCGGTTGCGATACATATTTTTAACACAAATTAATACATACATCAAAAATTCATTCTGGCAGTTTTAACACTTACATATATCATCGTTTGTATATGAATTTTTCTGTTGCAATACACTACACAGAATTTTACGATTTTTGCCGCTGAAATAGCACATATTTTGTTGTCAAAATGAAGGAAAATAATTTTTTGCTAGCAAACGGTACTTTATTTATAAAAAAAAAAACATGGTAAAATTGTGAATCGTATGATAGTACACAGCCTCAAATTTTTCCAACCTACTTGGTTAAAAAATATTCACGTTATTTCTAATTGTTAGAAATAAATGAAAGATCACGGCCTTCTATACAGTTAGTGCATGTCCATTGTTGCCGCGTGTTTGCAGAAAGCTTTTATAACAAATACTACTAAACATGAGTTCCATATCTTTACCTACAAAAAGGAAAAATACATTTAAAACTATGCTTCTCTATTTTGTTTCATAGATATCATACTTAGAAACACGGTTTCGGGGAATCTAAAAATTAACAAAATCGGCTTTTTCAGACTGTTGTCATGTAAAAACACCAACCGGAATTGTAAAACTGAAATAGAGAAGCATGCGTTGGAATTTACTTTGCATTTTCCACAAATAAAAAAAAAATACTGTCACTTGAATTCTTAAAAGTTAACCTTTACAGTAAGTCTCTTGCAATAATAATGCATGACAGAATAATTAAAGATTTCATTGTTATTTATGTCAAGAAGTTTACATAGAATATATCCTACGCTTTGTTGAAGAGACAATTTTGCTATTACAATTTAAATAAATGTTATGGTTCAAAGCCTGAAAATACAGTACAATTGTCCAACATTCCCCCTTAAGGTAGCCGCCTACCACGCGCATCAAATGCGTTGTATGTAAAGGAAATTAGTTTTTAATTTACGAAACTGTTACACGTGAGCCCATTGTGCCGATGTACGAAAAGAAAACACTCTTCTGACAAGGAAGGAATGTCATGGTTAAGACACCTTTAAAACACTGTATCGAAGCCATTCATCTAGCATGACTACAAACGGTCTTTTCAGGTTGCCGTACTTCAAAATGTACTAACAGTGACAGAAACACGCACAGAACTTGGCTATTGGCGTTCCACTAATAAAATTGTATAGTCACCGCAAGTGTCACATAGTAAACATATCACGGCGGGAATCTTATACGTTAGTTCAATGCTTGGTTCGTTGTGGCGATGTGACATTTGACGCTGGCTTTGAGGACGCCCTTATAGCTGCGTCCCTTCTCAGCCTCTAACTCGGCGGCACACTAATTATATCTCGAACCTACACATGTGCCATCACCGACGTTTTTTGTTCATCTTTAAAATTACGAACAAGTGCGTTTTCTTTACACTCAAAAACGTCATATCGTAATTGAAGATGCAGTGTTACGTTACATTTAAAAAATAATCTAGTTCGTTTCATGTATGAAGGTATTTTGTACCTATTTTTCACATCTCGCACTTTCAGATTTCGCAGAAAGGCAACGTGTATCTAGAGCAGTGGATGAAGGGCTTATGTTACATTACGGTACAGCTGGAACAAACTTTAACGTCACATTACTCAGAACTTTGATTTTGTAACATAACACCTTCATTCACTTGCGTCTTCAATTGTTTTCGTACATGTCAATTCCTGTAGCAATATCATCCTCTCCTTAATGCATTTAATATTTTTATGTAGACGACATTGTAACCTAAGAAATCGTTAATCAGTGTGAATTTTTTCAAATCGGTTAAGTCAGATAGTTTTAGTGGCATTACTTAAAACAGTGACATACAACATTTTAGCTCGACAAGCGATTATGCAAACACTACGATAGAAAAACAAATCATAACATATGTTTGTCCCAATGTATGTCTAAAAATAAAAGAAAAAAAACATATGGTACAAATATAAAATAAAAAAGCAATGAAAAAAATTGCTGGTTACCGTGCGCTTCAGCGGGTATATTGTGTAAAATTTTGAATTTGTTCCTATTTAATCGGGGCTAAGGGAGAGGGGTTAGCCCCTAAACCCTAACTGCTCCACCCGATGACCGTTAAACAATGAGGCGCATATAGCAACCGTGCTGTAAAACACGCTCAACTCTTAACTGTTCCAATATTCTACATAATGTCTCCTATGTATTAAAACGACATTTTAAACAAGGTATTCGTTAATAAACGAACTTTTTGGACAGATGTACGCTGGTTTAGGAAACACCATGGGTTCGACATGGTGTGATGACTTTCCTCTAGCATTAACCAGCAGAAATAATAAATTGGGGACGGTGCGATGAACACCTAAAACCTTCAAGTGAAACAATTGCAAATCAGATATGCCCGGAGCTCGTAGTCTGAAATAATAATTAGAAAATAATATTTATTGTGACCTCCGCAGTAAAGTTTTAAGTACGGTACAATCTACACATTTTGATTGTTATTAAGGGTGGTTTGTTTATATTAAGGGCGTTCAAGTGGGGGAAAATCAAATTTGATATTTGTATGAAATGGAGTTAGTTTTGTTGAAGTTACTTACACCCGTGACCAGAAGTTGCAATGAGAAATATTTCATTTCATTACGTTTATTGGTTTTTATGAAGTTAAAACAAGCAAATTTTGACTTTTCGACACCAACGCTAAAGACCTCGATGTTGAGCATTGACCAAAATCTCTCACTCACTTTTGACTTTGAAATGCAATTATGGGAAAATGGCCACGCTATATATATATATATATTTCTTTTTTTTTTTTTTTTGTTAGAGGAAAATGCACTCTCAAGTAACGCTTACAAAACTAACACTATTTGATACAAATATAAAATTGTAATTTTTTCCCACACTCAAAAAAAGGGTGGCAGCAAACTATAAGTAATATGATTTGAAAAGTGCTCATTTGATCCGGAACCACGTATACGTTGTCCTCGTGCTCATAAAAAACGTAAGGAAGAGCGCGGAAATGTATGGCCCACATGCACAGCCGGTAGTTGCAAGCCGAGGCAGATGGGAAGTTTACCGGCCCTAGCAGCTGCTCCACTTCTTCCCCTCCCCCACCTAACAAAACCCCTTCCTCCACCTATTTCCGACAAGCCTCCGTGTTGCGTGGGCAGCAACGCTCAATGGGCCAGCCAGCCGGCTGGGTGCTAGGGACAGCAGCTACCTACAGCCTCGCCTACGTAACCGCCACATTCCGACACCTGCTATATTTAACCCCCTCTCCCTCCGCCATACTTCTTTCTACCCCGGCCAGACCGGCACACAGCCAGCGGTATTGTTTGTGCACCCGCGCCAAAATTACCTGCACGTCGCCGTCAACTGCTGGCCGTCTTGCGCCACGTCGCTCTTTGCCATCTTCCGTCACACGTCGCTACCTCCCTGCCAGTTAGCAGGCGACTATATCACACGTACACACACTGTGCCTGCCAGCTACTGCAGATGCCCTTTGTCCGCTGTCTACTTCAACAACCCGAAGTTCTTCCAGTATGGCTAAATAATTTATAACTAGTAGGGCGTAAGACTACACAAGCATATATACGCCATCACTGTTACAAAAAACTGCCTAGTAAATCTTCTTAAAAACGATAAATGCTGGATATGTTTAATTGGAATTTTCAGGAATTTTTTAAAAAACAAAAGAAAAATTATAAATATTTGTAAATAGTTTTTGCCATTGGTGAATCACATTCCTTTGTGTAATTTCTAGTGTTGGAATCAAGTTAGAAAATTATGGTAGTTTAATACTTCACCAGCGCCACAACGGCTACACACTTGCTCACAAAGTTGACAAAAAACTGTATTCCAGGATCACTCCTTTATTACACATTGACTTCCAAAATTCTTGTAAAGTTCAATAAAATATATTTGTATCAATTTACGTAACAAGTACTCTGAATATATGTAACACAAGTAATTCACATTTCTTACTACAATAGTAATTTTGTTCTTTACTAAACAAGAATGCTTAGCTTGGTAAATAAATGAACACAAATATATATATATATATATATATATATATATATATATATATATATATATATATATATCCACACACACAAACACACATTATGTATATACATATATATGGGTCTGGGGCTTGATTAGTTACTTACCAAATTGCAATAATTTAACTATTGACACAGCTCAGGTAGTACAGGCCTATGATTAAATGCAAACATCTCGTTGATGATCAATTAGAATATAACATTATAACAGTTAATTGTTACTCTTGGATTGGGTTATTGTGATGAAAGCTGTTTGTTACCATGCCCTGTCCCTGAATGAACTCCAGACAATCACAGCAATCTCCGACGTGCTGGTGCTATAATAACTACAAATAAACTATCCAAAATTAACAAACCCACTTTTTGAAAGTCTGCATCATTTGTCATACAGGATTTATAAAAATTATGTCAATGTGAAACCGGCGTAAATGTGACAAACATTTTACACACAACTTTAAATTTAATCGTTGTACGACTTCAATTACTCCATTTAAACATAAATTCATACAATCTGAGCAAATTCAAGTCTTGCCCTATTACAAAATATTCTTATAAATATCTTTTCTAGGTAGGTCATTATTTCAATATGTAAAAAGAAGAACTGTGTACTTATGTTTTTCATTTGAGTAAAAAACATTACCACACACCCAGAAATTAAAGTTAAATTTCAGGTATTTTAGAAGCATCTACAAGAGAATTTAACTTTTGGATTTAACATTGTACTTAAAGAGTAAACGAGACTTCTGAGGGGAAACTGAAGCATAATTTAAGGACAGTTACACTATGCCAATATTTTAAGAAATTGTATAATTGCTACAGTTCAAGCTTGATGAAGTTGTATTGAAATGAACTAGTATTTCAGCAGTTACAAGAATTTCAGAAGCATTTGTGTCAAGATGTACAAATTTTCAGGGAGATTCATTGCCAATACAGAACACAAAAATCATTTGCTTTTAAAAATAATGTCCTTGTTTTAAACCAAAAACAACTATGTAAAACATATAAAAAAAAGAGTTCCTTACAAAAAGTAATTATAGTAAAACTAAAGAATGTTACAGTCGTGGTCACTCACTAGCAAAAAACGTAGTCAACCTTAATTTTGTCTTCATAATGACTTAGTAAATAACTTGCTTCCTTAAGCAGTCTATGGTAGCTTATTACCATTATTATTTTTTAAATAGTTTGCTTCTGGAAGCACTATATTACATACTAAAAGGTCTGCAGAAAAAAATTAACACAAATGTTTACTTTGTATAATCATACTCATGAAAGTACAAATGTTTAAGAAATGTAAACATCCTTGTTTTGACATTTACGTCTGATGATAACAGTCTACGAAAATATATGGTCAAAAATATAGAAGCTAAGACAAAACTACAGAATGCCCTTAAATCAATAGCAGGCCTGTATACAGACTGAATTGATGCAATAACAGTAAAACAATGATCTAGAAGCAAAGACTATACCGCACATCAATACTAGTCTTATTTAAACACATTATGCAGTGTACAGAAAAGCTGTTCAGAAGTTTAAGGTACTATCAAATGATTGCAGGCTAGCTGCACAAATACTATAAGGGCCTTCAAGTGGGAAATAGTGTTAGTTTCATACATCTGCGTCGTAAGCATTTGATTTTTGGGGGGGGACGTCACTGGTAGAGAAAGTTTACATATAACCTACGTAATAAAGGGGTGTGTAGGAGTTCTCCACCGGGAAATTTTATACTTTAAGGTGCAAAATGCTGCTAGTTAAAGAGCTTCTGCATCAAAATATTTAATATACAAGTGAAGGAAATCTTACTCTTAAAAATTTTTAAAAACTATGAAATTTTTTTTTTTGGGGGGGGGGGCATATCCCCTCCGCCCGCCCCCCCTCCCTACATTTACGATGCCCTTGGTTTCATAGACATTAATTGAAAGTACAATTTCCTCTTACAAAAAAAATTACCTGAGCCAGTTATTTCTATAGTGACATTTCAAAGCCAAAATTTGCAAGTATTTATGGTGGAAGTAAAAAAAAGTATTGATGCAGATGCTGATAAATCAGTTAAGTATTTGTAGATGATTCACATCCATAATTACTCTGTTATTTATCAGTCACTGTGCCATTAAAAAATATTAATTCTTTGATAACATGACAAATCAACAAAAACTAATATCAGATGAATTGAACACCAGTCTCGTTCTCATATCTTAAGTCATTGAAGGTATTGGAACCATTTAGGACATAGAGAAAATTTTAACTAATATTTTAGTGCATTTAAAACAAAAAAAAATTTGAGCTATACCTACAGTAAATATAGGCTTTTGTTTAGATTTGTGAAACTGATTTACTTGTCAGTATGAGTCAGGTAATTTTAAGTGTCAAGATACTGCTTTCATGTTGTGTTTGTTTTCACCAATAATACATCATATAGTCACAAGTATAATAAGGTATTGTAATTATTGTCGAAACATCCTCCTCCATTTTACACATTTTTTAACAATTCAATAATAAAATATCAAATAGCAGAGTCAGAAATTAGAATGGACACTCCCACTTAATTTTACAATTTCTATTGGAAAAGATGTTTGCTCCACCTAATGTTACCATACCACATTACGAAACACGTGACAATACCATTTCCTTCAGTAGCCTATCGTTTGACTGTATATATACTCATACATTAAAATGATTAATTATATAAATAAAACATTTTACTGACTTACATCTGCTCAGTCTACACATATACAGCCATCTTTATGCATAAGCAAGGCAGGGCGACCATATAGCAGAACCGGGCGACTGCCTGGGATGCCATGAAGCTGGAGGTGGCACATCAGGACAACAGAGCAAATATGGGGGGAGGAGGGGATTTAGGTTTTTTGTCTATAGCTGTTAAGTTATCTTGAACCAGTTCGGAGCTCAAGCTCACTGCACCAGTGGTCTATAAGTCTGACAGCTCTGCCATTTACAAAACAGTGATGTCAACATGGGCTTTACTTTCACAATTCTAAAGTGGATAAAGACATCGCAGCCTAAGATTTGATGTACATAAAAACACATAATAAAAGCTTCGTGTATTTAAATAAAAATGTTGAAATTTAAAATAATATAAAAAATTCAGTACATTTTTTTAATACAAAAATATTTTATTTTGTTGTTTAACATAGCTGAACTTGTAGCCTACAACACCGTTATTCACTGCGAATTTTTTCAGTTTGGTAAGCGAGTTGGTTTTAGCGTCATCCTTAAAATGGAAACATGCAAATTTTGGCTTTAACAAGCCATAATGCAAAAAATATGTGAGATAAAAAAATTTCACTAGGGCAAAATTTAGTCACATTTAGCATCGAAAATAATAAACAAAAATATCTGGTACAAATACCAAAATAAAAACACTGCGATGAAAATTGCAGTAGACCGTGCCTTTAATGTGAGTTATAGAAGATAGTGCATAAGTCAATACGGGACAAAATACTGCAGATGTATCAAGTTAAAACTTTATTGAATGAATCAGTGAATTAAGTATTAAAATATTGGCAAGTACATAATAACTGGAAGGACTTGAAGCGAGGTGATGTTAAACTTAGCTAGACATCCAAATTCTGCACCAAATATGCTACGTACATATGCTACACTACTGAAATGGAGGTAAGGGATACAACTAAGGTATCCTTAAATTCTTTTACATCTACAAAAAATATTTCTCTTTTTAATGAGTAAGCTACAGAGTTGGACAGACAACAATGTCAGTAAATGTAATCTGGTACTGAACATCACAATACTAAAAACTGTGTTCCAAGCACACACAGGCAAGGGTCTGAAGGACAAAACCCTTTCCTAATGTGTCCTAGATATACATACTTTAAACAATTTACTTCCAAAAATATGATTAAACTAACAACTAACATACAAGTTAGACACACCGAACGACTAATTTAAGTTCAACCACAATAAAAAATTTCTTGAAAAAACCCTGTCCATTACATAAGCAAAACTTTTGGGCACTGCAGTCAATAATGCATAATATAAGTGAATTTGCCTAAACAAAATACGGAATGAATCAAGTTAAAATCCTACCACACGTACAAACATAAAAAATTAGGGCACCTCCAAAACACATTCTTTTGGTAGATGGCAAACAACTATTTTTTAAAAATTGTTGTAAGTGCAAAAGACTATCAATGTAAATGATTGTAAGGAATAGTGTATGAAAGTCAAAGTCATTGACAGTTTTACATACAATCACAATAACTTTTTATTTCTTTAAAAAATTAACTAATGATGAATTGATGCCAAAACCTCTCCAAGGCAGATACAGATATAAAATGAGGTAGGCAAAGTCATGTTTGTCCAGGGGGTCAGACATTTCTCTGAACGGGCATGTGTAGCTAACAATGCAAAACGATAGTTGAAAAAACAAAATCCCACCAACACGTAAATTACAAAATTTATTTACATTTACTTTGGTTTATAAAAAGATCTGGACCTAGTTTTGTTTACTGTTGCATAGAAGTTTCTACCTGAACCAGGCAGTCTAGTCCCCTGGACTGCAGACCCAGGGGGCTCCTATTCTAAGCTCTCAGGGTGGAGGACCCATGGAAAGACGACAAAAATACTGCTCACTCACCTCCAACTAAACAAACATATCTAAGAAGTGCTGCAGGACTGCATATGAGCTAGGCTTCATGTGCCCTGTCGAGACTAAAATGTTTTATATATAACTTGGAATTCAAGCTCAGAATAACAACAAACATAGGAGCATAATGTAAGCTCTCTTTATGACAGCAAGAGTTTTATCCTAAGCTAACACTCAAGCGTATTCAAATCAGCCATTATAAATACATTCCCCTCCCATCTCGAAAAAAAAAAACACATTCAAGAACTTTAGTGTGACGGATCATTTCATGATTAGATGGTACAGATAAAGTTGTTGTATACATTATTGTATTGCCAGTATCTTTTTAAGAAATATGTGCCATAATGATTAGACACAAAAATGACAGTCAAACACTGATTTTACAATTTTCAGTCACAAAAATATCAGCTTGAAAGCTAATGAAGCCCCTGAAATAAATATAGGTCTATACAATATGTATATAACTTCCTTTAAATGCTGTTTCTATACTTATGTACTTCACTCACACACATAATGCCGTTAACACACATTATAAGTAAAGCTTTGCACACCCGTTGGAGACCTGGGCTGGCTACCTATAAAATCCCTTTAAATATAGGTATCTATGAGCTCTGAATGAAATATCAAAACCTTTCTTCTAAAGACACAGAAAAACACTATGCGTAGTTTATTAACTATAAATAGTAACTAAAGAGTACTGGACCAAGTGTCAAAATTTTACTCCTACCCCGACTAATATAAACTGCAAGTTGTATCAGCATAACGTCCAGTAGGTAACTGTTATCTTTGCACAATGCACATTAATCAAAGTTGAAAACAGAACACTTAAACAGTGTGGCACTTAAGAATCAATCTAGATATCTGTCCATTACCTAACTTCTATTTGGGAATATTATGTCATTGAAAGCATCCTAACAATTACAGGTATTCTCTGTTCACTCTAACCTGAGTTCTGAAGTAAACAAATACCATATCATTGCACTTCGTTAGCTTCTAATTGGCTTAATTTGTGCAGAGCACCGATGAACTATTTCCAACCAACAAAACTGTGTGGCCTATCATAGAAAACAACGTGCTATTTATTATTTGCAACTTATTTTTACAGTGGTAACTATTACTCAACTAAATTTTTGGTATTTTCAGAGTATCGTACTGGCAAGTGTAACAAGAAACTTGTACTTTTAATAGTGCATCATTCGTTAAATAACTCGTGAATAAACTGTACTTACATTTCTTCTGCTAACCATAGTTATAGTAACAAACATATAGTGTCGTAGATTGTGTTTGCAACGTATGTAAATATTATATATTTTTAAATAAAACTTTCTCATTAGGTGATGGAGTGGTAAATTTTTGTGTACACAACAGAAAACTAAGATTTATTTCATATGCAAGATCACAGTGCACAGCGGTCGGCAGCCAATGAACATGTTTGTTTATAATTTTCTTTGTTTATTCTAAGACTCAGGTAAGAGAGAACGGAGAACAACAAAAATAAATGTGTACATGGTAAGACTGCTCCACAATCACACAACCATAAATCAATAGTTTTATTCTATGAGCTGTGATTTATTCAGAAAATTTTCCTGTTGTTAAGGTAATTGCTTAATTAATAAATTCATACATACATTAATATATAAATTACTACATATAAGTTGTCAATGATAAAGTGAATATTTTTAATAGCTTAACTGATATCCACTTTCAGACAGATTTTGTATTTTTGTTTTATGTAATTAAGTAAACTAGGACTGCATTGTTACCGTATTTAAAACTAGGCTACTTCGTTAAAAGTAAGTGCTGGCCACAAACAAAATCTAACTCTGTAGAAAGACGAAAAAAATATTTATTACTACCCACACAATACTGCCCATGGTTATAACTGCCTTCAAATTGCAATCTCCATACGTAAAATTTTTAGCTATAGTGAAAAGCTGCATGCAGATAAATGCAAAAATGATAAAATAAGTTAATGCAACATGGTGAGCTTACAGCATTGAAACAATGATTAGTCATATTAAAAATGGCTACGAAAACCTGTAATGTAAAATTAATACTAACTCATTACTATAGCCTTGCAATTCAAAATTTCTCTTTCTATGTGTTGCACTCATTATTGTAAACAAGCAAAAAAAATATTTTATCAGAAAGTGTTCAATACCATTCTGCCATGTTTAGGCCTACATAAATCGAAAAAAATTCAGCTTAAATTATTTGCAACAAAATGGCTGCTACGAACTACTGTCAGCCATCTCAAAGATAAGAAGTAGGTATCATGAGTATTTTGCCAGTATTAAATTTAAAAGAAGCTAGTAACCATAAGATCAGTTCTCAGTTGTGAACTACCGGCACCAGAACCTACATTTTAAGCAAGAACAAACGTTTTAATTTCTGATAGTGTGCCCATTAAAACTGTCATTCTCGATTTTCATTACATTCCTGCTTTTCTTATAAATTTTATTACAGTGTTTTTACATGTCAACTTTAGTATTTAGATAAACTAAACCAAAATTACAATACTAATGCTAAATAAGCAGTGTTTTGCATGAATGAGTTCATAGGAAAGAGATCACAGGAAAGAGTTCCTTGGAATTTGTTCCGAAATTGTGAACTTTTACTTGGAACTCACTCCTGGAACTAATCAGGAACGGAGTTCCTTTATTTTCTGAACGTGAACTTTTTAACTCCTTCGTTTCACGGTCCTCTGGCCGTATTTTCTGAATGTCTCAAAATTTTAGTGTCATGAATTATACTATATTAGTATGCTCATTATCTAGTGAGCTGGGCTTAAAATAACAAAATTTTTGCACAGATGCTACAACATACATACATATGGTGTCTACCTTTAACTTCTTTTTATACCTTTGTGCTAATACTGAAAGATATAAAATATTTAGCGTAACAGTTACACCTGTAAACAAAAAAAAAAAAAAAGACAAATGTTTGTTGGTGTTGGTACTTGAGTAGACAGCGATCGCAGTGTGTACCAGATATATATGAACTTAAACTACATAGTTCTTTCTACAGAAAAGGAACTTGAACTGGAACTAGTTCCTTTTTACAGAACTGAACTTAAACAAGTTACTTTTTTTTAGGAACTAATAAAACACTTTAAATAATTTTACACTGGTGCGCATAATATGCACAATAGGACCTACCACAAATAGTTTTACACTCTGGGGAAAAGACAGCACATACTGGATGTAATTGGAATACAGATTTAAATTTAAAATTTTAAAAATCCCCGACTTACAGGATAATAAATTTCAAATCCATCAGACCATCAAAAGTTGCTCACATCCCTTCAAGAATTAGAAAAGAGCTGATAACCTTTAAACGACTTAACAGATTTTCTTGAATCATAGCTACGAACACTCTCGATAAGTCACCTTTCAAACAAAAAAAAAACTTAACAAAAATTGGCTCATCCGTTTAGGAGCTACAATGTCACAGACACACACAAACCTATAACACCCTTTCTTCATCGTGGGTTAAAAAAGCACCACAAAACAAATCACCTCTATATATCAACACATTTTCAAGTCAGTTGCGGACTCATTTAAGCCATTACAATTTATCTTGAGCAAACTCTTTACTAGAAAGTTTATTTTCCATTCAATGGAACAAAACAAAAGTAGCAAATTTTTTTTGTGAATATGCAATTCTTTTGTGTGTTGTTACATGCAACAAAAATTTCAAAACCACTTATTCTAAGAAATTATCAACAAGACTGCCATCATTCTAACTCTGTTACAATAATTTCATTAACAAACTTCCCCATTAAATTTATATTTTTTTTTTTTTCATAGTACTATAGAATACTTGTAAAAATTTGTGTCCTCCACAAAATAAAAATTCAAAGAAACGGAAACAAAACTTGCACAGCTAACTGTATTACTTATTTTATTAAACATGTTACATCATCAAGAGTAGACATGTAATAAATAAATGTGACAGTGATTCACAATTATGAGTTATTACCTGCGACAGTGATTCACAATAACCTACATCACATAGCTTATTATTACAATTTCCTCGTTTTTGTAGTTGTGTTAAATTTAAAAGAAAAATAACTTGCTACAACTGTTTAAGTGAAATAAGATGATTAAACACATATTGTGACTAGGTAACTGCAGGCTTACACACTTTTGGGTAAATATGCTATTCACAATGAGTCGGACATTACAAAGGCAAGGTTAGATTGCTGCATAGTAATCATATCAATGAACTTTCCAGCATCACATTTTCTTCTAAATGACTTCTTTCCTACAAGGAAGACCCAATTACTCGACTTAACATCTGTGACACAGGACGTTTACAATTTTGTAAGAACAGGCACTGCATGAAAATCAAAACTTAAATAGCAATATTTTAAAGTTAAAAACATCATATAACTTTATTAAATCTATTTATTGGTTGGTTCAGAATTCTTTTATCTCTTCAACATTTTTTAAGTTCACGTTGAAGTACCAATGTTTCATCAACTGTTTTAAGTTTTTCATTTGCATTTGTCATTTCAGTTACATCCAGCTGGTCATGAACTTAAAAGAACTTAAGAGAAACTGCATATTTCCACGAGCATGTCACAAGTTTGGTTTGATTTACAAGTCCTCTCTACAAGATGGTTGCTAACCAAAGCTACCTTAACGGTTAGGGGTCAATCTTGGTCTCTAAGTGCCTCAAATCATCCAGCAAGCTAGATAAATCAGTCTTCCCTGAATGACATTTTGTTCATTGACTACTGATACTGAGATTTCCCGCCATAACGAGATTAAAAAACTATTTACTGACTGCTATTCTTATATTAAATGTGGTAATGATAGAAGGTAAATTTCCTGCAGAAAAAGTACATTTTCAATATATTTATCACAAATTCCTGGTGGCAATAAAAAATCCTGGGATATCCTGAGCACTAGACACACCATGTGACACGTCATTACAACACAGTAGCAATATTTTTTTTTTCACAGATGTTTTCTTATTTCAACGAGTATTTTCTAGTTTATTTAAATGGAAAAACAGTTTCCTCTTTATCAGCTCCATTGCCTCTACATGATAGTAAAAAATTTAAAAGTTGGTATGCCTTTTCTGCAGTGCATTATACTTTGGTGTCAGAGTTGTCATATTTCAATACTGGGATTCTTTCTGCAGATGATCTACTATCGCTCCTACCGTCAACCTACTACATTCTGAAATTAAATATCCATACTGTCTATTTGGGTACCCAAAATAATGCTAGGAGTCCAAAAACATTAGTGACATACGTCCTTTCTTTTAACCATTTTTCATGATAATTTAAATAGATTTTGTCCTGCATGGAATATGGCTCACAGAACAAATATATGTGGAACTGAATAAACCTACATGGTTTCTATAGTGCATAGTTTCTATCAATAATATTTTGTTTCACTATTTATCCCTTTAATTTTTAATTTCTTATCACCATTATTATATGTTTGCCTACCATACAAATTTCAATTTTAATTCATTTCCTGTGAATAGTATCAGAGATTTAAATAACCATAAATACAGGCCAACACTGCCTTCCAACTAATGTTAAATAAAAGGAGTATCACCAATTTGGATTTATGTATTTAATCACAATTTCTATTTCTATTTCATCACTGGAAATTTAACTTCATTAAAGAATAATAAATATGAAATAATAGGATTTCTGACGTTACAAGCAATTGTATGCTATTTCTGAAATTACATGTGAAACCATGCAAAATAATTATTATTCTACTCCAGATGTTTCTACACAGTTGTCTACTCCAGGCAGTCTACCAATATTAACTTAAAATAAACTACAGTGTTTTATGTAGCCACAGTTTTAATAATGAAACTTACATATATTTCATACCTAAAAATCAACAGAGTTCAGAGCTATTGTTCACACTGTAAATTATAATGAGTTACTGTATTTCCTATAATGTGTACCTACTGTGAATGAATAACTAAGCAACAACACTGATAGTTTTTGACAATCAAAATACTTTTTCTATGCTGATTGGTTAATGATTAGTAATCATAACCTGTGAATACCATAATTATAAATTCAATTGTTTTTGAAACACCCGGACATGATGCAAATATTTATGGCTGTGTTTAGTTACGCATGCTACTGGAAAGTATATCAAGTGGTATCCAACAGTGTTGTGTTAAAATTGGTTGGTGGGTAACGTAATTCAATGGTTAAGAGTGATCATGTTCCGTGGAAAGAGGTATTACATATGACAAAACACCATGAACACGTGACGTAGACAAACATACAGAGATCAACCAATAAGAGTATATTTTTACTACCGAGGCATAATACTGAAGGATGAACGGTATCGGCTTGAGAGTCGCCTGCGCCTACCAGTGTAAAGGGTTATACAGATAACGCAGAGTTATGCATAGCCATTGTTAGAGACGCATAAACTTCGTTAATTCACTAGAGAAGATTTAAGTTTTCGAATTTCAGTACACAGCATTAGGTCACTGTTAAAGTGAACCAATAGCAGATCTGCATGAGAACTAGCAGCCAATTAACAAGTAACTGATGACTAGAGTACACAGGACTGGGGAGTCCAGTTGAACAAAAGAAACTTCCGGGTCTCTGGACATTGATATGAACTGCTTATGTTAGACTGTGATGTACAAGAGAAAGTGAGAAGGAAGACAAGGGGTTGGAGGGATAACTGACCTGATCATCCTGTCTCGCTCGACGAGCAGGTCCTGCTGCAGGAGCGCATGGCCAGGCAGGGGAGGGTAGCGCGGCTTCCACAGCATGTCCTGGTATAACGTGGGTGGCGGAGGTAGCAAGGGACCGACGTAGTGCGAGGGTGGCTGAGGGGCGCCGGGCGCCGCGGGGGGAGGGTGCGCCATCAGCAGCGAGCTATGCTGCACCGAATGCACGTGCCGCACGGACGGCTCGGCGCTCAGCAAGCCCGGGTCACGCCACACCTCGTCGCCGCCGGAGCTGAGGGCGCTGGACCGCGAGCCGGACCGCTCATCGCCGCTGCCCGCCGAGCCGCCGCCACGCAAGGAGCTCACGCCCGAGTCGGAGCGGTCGTCGGGGAAGCGTAGCTGCGAGCAGTCGGTGCTGCCTGGGGCCAGCTCCATGCCGCCGGCGTCATCCTCGGAGGCCGCGATCACCGGCCCGCCAACCACTGCATCTCCCAGCACACGTCTCCTCAGACAGTCCTCCACGCGCACCTCTAGCCGGCGTGCTAGCAGCAAGCTGGGAGCTGCCTTCCTCCTTCGTCGCCTGCCTGTAACACCGGCCACGCCAGCCCTTCACTTATCTCCTCTACCTGCCATGTACACTACATTCACAGGGGCTGTTAATGCCATTAACTTACGCTACTTTATTATCTTACAGTTCAGTAAGAAAGTAAAATAACACAATTTTATATATATACACATATATATATATATATATATATATATATATATATATATATATATATATATATATATATATAGGCATTACAAAATACATATCACAATAAACTAGCAAGAAAATCAGTTTACAGTTAGTAAGTTTGGTCAGTGCTGGTGAGGGGTGACATGAGGCGAGTATGGAGCAGCGCCGGAATGAAAGAACGGGGGACACGGGAGATCCCAGAGAAAATCCGCCGACCATCGACATCATCCGGTACGATTCCCACATGCGAAAATCAGAGGACCGACCACGTCGGAAATCTAACCTGGATCGCATTGCTTGGAAGCTATTAGTCTCACCATTCCGCCATCACGGCCCCTTTTGATGCACAGACAATAACAATACAGCATCGTTCGTACATATTTGGCGATAGCAACCAAAACATACATCTTGGGTGCCTCTTATGGAAAAAGAGGTGGTTTGGCATTTATTATAAAACCCGGCCGGACAGCTTACAAGGTGAGTAAGAACAACATGTCCAGATAAAAGAGAATGGCCCTACTGACGTGGGCGGTATACTCTTGTTAACATTTAAGAAGATTCTGAGCAAACTTTTTTAAAGTGTGATTTTGAACGTTGTAGTCATTGTCAGCAGAAACGGTTATTACATATAGACCTCGGATATCCGTGCCATTTACCAAACTTACACGAAAACGAGCATATCAGTCTTAAAATTCACATTTATGCAATTTGATTACATTCAAGACTGGTTCAACCCAAGAACGCATCCAGGGTAAAGTAAAGAGGGGACTTCAAATTACCCCCAAACCCCTCGACCAAACCCATGCAACATTAATTTGCCATTATTAACATTTAATATTTGGCATGTAAAACCAAGCACTTTGGCAGCCTACAACAAAATTATTCCTGCACCACCAATTCGCACAGCCACAAGACAAGCTCAGCTCTCTCCGAAACAACAATTTCAGAATACACACTATCCTGTGAAGTTTTGGTACAGTCATTTGGAGTAACTTTGTATCTGTCAGGGCAACTTTGTACCACCAGCATAGTTTAATTTCAAATAAAGTATTTTAGAATTTAAGAATACGGTTGTGTTCTAGGTGAATAAATTTGTAAACCGTACATTTTTAACAGTGGTTGAATGTCACATTGCAATTATATAAAAGAAAATCCCTTGTACAATGTTACCCCAAAAAGGAACAAAGTTACCCCAAAAAGGAACAAAGTTTCCGACTTTCGGAATGACGTTGCTGTGGTACGGTGCATGACTCTTGCATGTTCTTGTACCTATTGTCTGTGACAGAAACGACCGGCCCTGGAAGTTATGCGGCGACCCGATTCTTATAAACATGGTGTTGATATGTTCGCGCGCACGACGACTACACTTTCTTGACTGTCACTTAAACCAGTTTCCCTAGGAATTTTCCAACGTTATTATAGCGCCATCTCCCCCATGTACAGCCAGGGGCGCTCGTTTCTGTGTGTGTGAACTTCGACAACCGGTAAATATCATTTCAGAAAATAAAGCCATTTAATGTTTCCTTAAACAGTACATTAGCATACTGAATGATAAAAAGAGGCGGGGGACCACAAAAGGTGACACATGCAGTCAACCACAGAAGAAAAAAAAAGCCACCGTAACCAGTGAAGTGGTTTAGTTTGTTATAGCCAAGGTTGGTACTATACATTAGGCGCTAGATGACGCGTCTGAGGTACGAAAACAGAAATGCGATAAGGGCTAGACTGGCTCAAACGTCAACAACCGTGTCGCCTTTATGCGCGGGCCGCGAAAAAGGCGGCAATGTTTCCGTAGTTGCTTTTTTTTTCTATGTAGTTTGAGGTAGTGACCTACTGTATTTACCGAAAGTGAGAAGTGTATTCAGCGCATGCTTCTCTAGTTTTTTTTTTCTTCTGCGAATACAGTTGGTATTTTTTACTCTATAGTAGCCTGAAAGTGCCGTTTTTAGCTCATTTTCATGTCCCCCCCTCCCCGAAACCATGATATCTAGAAAACAAAAATAGAGAAGCACAATTTCAAATGTGTTTCCTTTTCTTAAATCATGATATCGAACACACGTTTAGTAATATTTCTTTAAAAACTTACTCTTAACACGCTGCACCATTATTCTTGCACCAACTTTTAATAATTCACTTATTTCTCCTGACGCTATCTCCCCTATCCAACTGTAAAATCTAATTCGCATAGATGTGCTCCTAGTCTCTCGTAGAAGGGAATTATCGCCCTTACAAATCTGAAAGAAATTCAATCCATGGAGGCCACCACAACACGGCCGAATCTCACCTAACATCTACGAAGGCCTAAAAGTACGAATGGGAAAGTTCGATTACAGGAAAGTCGTGTCTACGGAGACAACACAATCAAGGTCACACGATGTTGAAAAATTAATGATCCTCCGCCCCAATCACTTAAGAGTGGGATACCGCATTTCACACTACAAGGTACAACTGAGAACTTGCACCCGCTGTCCTTGAGATTCTTTTCAAGAGGCAGAACCCGTCCTAAGAAAAAAGCAACTCCAGGTGAATATCTTCAATGTGAAACAACCACATCAATGACTGCAAACTTGGCCAAACAAACCAGTATA
The DNA here is from genome assembly GCA_003012365.1 of Medauroidea extradentata. Taxonomy (NCBI): domain Eukaryota; kingdom Metazoa; phylum Arthropoda; class Insecta; order Phasmatodea; family Phasmatidae; genus Medauroidea; species Medauroidea extradentata. The sequence goes on from PNEQ01056454.1 coordinate 95,683, forward strand.
CTACTAACACATACATACTTCACAAGCTAGTCTTTGCTTGTCAATGTTTTACTATGCATCTGAATTATTTGTCGACAAAGCAGAAATATTTCCTGGATGAATAATATGAAAGCTAAATTATGTTCACGGAAACTGGGAGGGGGAAAAAAATAGCAACTTCAGGTCACTGAAGGAAGGGGCGTGGGTATGTACGGAAGTTATATAACTGGTCTTAACTAAAATTTCTTATTTAAATTTTGTGTCTACAAGCTTGGTAAGTAGAGCACTATTTCAATTAAATATACAACTCTGATGCCGTAGCAAAAATTAAAATTGTCAACTGGCTAACTGCACAAGTGACGTTAAATTAATGTTACTGCAAGTAAATTATATTATTCGCTTATTTCGTAAAGTGACTACCAAAGTATGCCCACATTTGAAAATTGCTGTTATTCCAGAATATTGCTTAGAAGAAAAATTGAGACTTGTCAATGTACAGCAAGGGGGGAAAACAGTTGTTAACTCCAACTTTAAACTTTTAGAAATAAAATATGAGTTTCATTATTAAAATTCTGGCTACGTTAAACCACAGAGTAAGTTTTGCAAAGAAAATTTCTCACAATTTATATTCTGAGCGACGTCACATTTTTACAGACAATTTCGTGACTTCCATAACTATTTTTATGCCTTGTGTTGCAATTGTAAAATTAGTTACTAACCACCTCAAACATAGTGGTTCTTTTGAAACGACTATAGGGCAAGAACATTTTACATTACTACCAAACAAAACTTTAAAAAAATAATAATAAAAACGGGAAGGGGGTCGAGGGGAAGAAATTTATGCGTGAACACAAAATATTTACACATTTTCGAGTATGAAATTACTACATCGATGTATTTATGTAACAGTATTTTTACGGCCTAATTGTAAAATATCACTAGAAACGCACTGAATAATACAATGGAAAAGTGAATTGTCAGTTTACGAGTACTTTACCCGATAGAATGCAAGCTAAGGACAACCACAACTTTTAATTAAAAAAAAAAAAAAACATTCTGAGAGTGCTGCGATGTGATAGCCATTTGCATTTATGTAAAGTAAGGCCATGCATGATCTTTCATTTATTTCAAACAATTGCAAATAACTTGAATATTTTGTAACCAAATTCTTTGAAAAATTTGAGACTGTGTACTGTCATGCGATACAAAATTTTGCCAGAGCTTTTTTAAAAATTATGTACCGTTTGCTAGCAAAAAATTATTTTGCTTCAGTTTGGTTTATTTTGACAACAAAATAAGTTCTATTTCAGGAGCAAAAACCTAAAAAATTTGTTTGGTGTATTGCAACAGAAAAATTCAGGTACAAACGATGACGTAAGTGCTAAAACCGCCAGAACGAATTTTTGCCATATGTATTTATTTTCATTAAAAACATATTTTCGAAACCACTGCTAAACTAAACAGCGATGCCTTAACTGACGATCTCTAACGCGGACACGCTGTTCACAAAGTGCAAATGAAAAATCAACTGACGATACCTGTGGTTGACACGGCTATTGAATTCTGAAATGAAATCACTCCTGTATTAAACATTTCTCAAATTGTTTCCAGTGGAAAGAAGGTAACCTTGAAAGAGAGAGAGAGAGAGAGAGAGAGAGAAGAACTTTTATTACACGCTCCGATAGTCTGAAGTTATCTCATGCAAATAAAAAACCACACGTTTACGTAAAGCTTATTTTCCGTTTTTGATGCACAGTCTAGAAGCCTCAAGGTCGACTCGCGACAACACACAATATATACAGTGCTGCCAACTGTCTTGCAATCGCACTCCGTACAAACAAGTGCTGCACTAAGCGGTTAGCCATAAGGCTGTTCAAGTGGTCGAAAACTGTTCCATACATTATATATTTTACGTTTTTTAAACTAACTTTGTCTGTCTCGTGTACTATTCCATACTAATTTTGCAATCGATTTTAAACTAACTTCATGATGAGATAGAGACATTAAACTTTATACATGGCTCAAAACTGGATGACAACGCAATTTATGACGTGGATAAATGCGAAATAACTACTTAAATGAAACATGTGTTACGAGTCCTATGCAGCTGGCGCATTGTTGTTGTTTGTAAGGAGAACATTTTTTAATACTACTAAATGTTTGTTCGACATCTGTATCTACGAAAAGAAAATACATTTAAAACTAGGTTTCTCTATTTTTCTTTTCTATAAACATAGTTTCAGGGCAGCTAAAATGGATAAAACGGCTTTTTCCAGACCGCCGACACGTAACAAATATCAACCGGAACCGTAAAACAAAAATAGAGAAGCACGCGCTGGACTATACGCACTTTCCGCAAGTAAAGTAGAGTCTTCGCATAGAGTCCCATGCCAACGACCGCAATACTGTACGGTACGCGGTTTTCGCACCTCGCGCATCAGGCGACACTGTTGCAATATATAGGAAACTCATAAGATAAACCCCGAGACGTTTTATTTTACTCCAGCTCCCGCCGACAGCAGCGCTGTTCCTTCTGCAGTGGCACCAACGAGCTATATAGTTAACATTGAGGGGCGTAAACGCTTCCAAAGTGAAGCCATGGAGGTATTAGTCTATGTAGTGGCATCTGCCGTACATTTCAATGGTAATCGTGTGAAGCCGATAATTTTCGAACATTTTCGAACTGCGCATGCGCAGGACGTTATTTTTCAAGAGTCGCCATATTTTGGGTGGCAAAACAATAGCAGAAAGCAATGTAATTATGTAATTTTTTAACAAAAATTCTCGCAAATTCTCTATTTGAATCGTACACAACAGTTTACAATTGCTTCAGAAATATAACAAAACCAAATTAGCTCTCGCTGTGTGTACGTACTTTATAAACTTGATGAATTTAAATAAAAGTTTCTTACCTGTACAAAGATAATCCTCCGCAACGATCGAATATGTTTGTAAGGCCAAGAGCTGCACCAACTTTCATCATAATGTGTAGTTAACAAAAAACTAAAACATTTTCATTCAGCTCAATGCTATGTTTACATGTTTTGCCACCCCTAGCTCTATCCTTGTCTTTAAACGTCGTCTGTTTGCTGGCTTCAAATTTGCTCAAAGGCTTCCACTCCATAGACTAATACCTCCATGAGTGAAGCCCAGTTGAATGGCTGTTTTGACCCTAGAAAACAAGGCGAACAGCAGTGTTGCCAACATTATGTTGAAAATCGGTCATATTTTCGCATAAAATCCGTTAATTTATAGCTTCACTATATTCCCGCTAAACACAGGAAAAAAAACAATAATTATTGTAATATATTATACTGTTATAATGTTTAAATTAGCATAATCGCTCTCATCTCTCGACCGGATATAACAGTCCGCCATTTTATCTACAGTCAAAATACCATGTTCAATTGGGCTTCACCTCAGAGCCTTGGAGATTGCTGTTTCAGCCCCTCTATGTTTACTATATAGCTCGTTGAGTGGCACATTGCTCAATGGGTCGTTTATTGTTATTTATAAATTGAAATGTAATCGTGATTTTAGAATATAGGCACCCTTTTAGACACTTTCTCATATCATTAGCCTAAGAGAAATTCAGTCTGTAAGTTAGTAAACACAATAAAAAACAGACACACAAGAATGTGATTGTTGCTAGTGTTTCCAGCTCTCGCCGTCGTTAACATGTCTCGCGCTTTGACAATAGGCGTATTTAGCGGTTGAATTGGTAGCGGTACCTGTGAACAGAACATTTTAGCGCTCCTGTTTACAACAGTGTTTGCAAACATGCTGCAAATAGGCTGACGGTTACAAGGTTTCGTGATGATCACAGGATGTTTTACCTTATTTCCTGTTTTATCTAGAATAAATCAGAAATCAAAACAAACCGTGTTTATGTGCAGTATGGACGAGACTTAAGTTATTTTGAAAGAAAATGACGCAATATTAATTTTTAATTTAATGCAGCCGCATAGTTAAATTTCCATCTACAATTTATTGTACATGTAAAAAAAAATAGTGCATGCCGTCTATTTTCCAACAAATGTATTCATGAAGAAATGTTTTGCTTTATACAGTTCAATTCTATTCCTGATAAGGCATTAGCAAATATATAATTTTATAACTCCATGTTGGTAGCCATTTCTGTTCACTGAATATTGTATTTTAGCGATCTCTAGTAAACGCAAACAGTTTCCGCAAACGCTTGTTAACAGCTTGTGAACAATTCAACCGCCAAAATACGCCTAATGCTAAAAAGTTAGATATATTGTAATTTACAATATTTGACAGTTATGGACGCGCATGCCAGTTTAGCTCTTATTGCCGGTATGTTTCCGTACCTCAGACCTGGAATGATTATTCCAGTCACTCGCACATGTCTTCCCATTCCCCTTAGCGAAAAATGAACACTAAGGCCTAGTTCGCAAGACGTGACGCTTCCCCTTGCAAAGCAAGAGTGTGGTCAAATAACCAGAGTTCAGGTTGTGGCCAGCTGCATGCTCACGTCTTGGCACAGCGAGCGGTATAGTAGTGCTTCAGGTATTGGCAGGCCAGTCACGCCCAGCGCCGTCCTACAAGGGGAAATATATGGCGCTCGTTTCTGGTTGGCTGCGCAGGTGCGCCTTGGACTGCAGCCAATTGCAGCTGGCGTACAATACCTCCGTGCTATCTTCTTCAATCCACCTAACACGATGTACACCACCCCGCTTACCAACCAGACATTTTCTTCTTCGAAAATAACACATTCCACTTTCAGGGAATAATAATACAAATATTACACTAATAATGCCAACAGCAAGATTTACATAGCCAAGAATAATGACTAGGCACACATTTACATCCGTGACAATACATAAATAATTACGGTCTGGAAACTGCTGCACAATAAAACATACAGTCACGTGAATGCAAGAATAAAGTAACTCGAAAATTTGTATTCTTGAGATTATAAAAATAGGAACTGGATGATAATAATAATAATAATAATAATAATAATAATAATAATAATAATAATAATAATAATAATCCAGATACTGTACTTCGGTTATACGTTTTGACAAATAGAAAAAGGTAATTCTCTATCTTAAATATATTACGACAGGCGCTTGAACTACTAACAAATTACGTTTTTAATGTAATACATTAGCTGACAAGACGCACCCAAAATATGAGTGACAATACCTTTTGCACCGTCTCATGACATGGGCGCACCTAGTGGGTGGCCCTTGTGCCACGTGCAAACCCCCCCCCCTTTAAATTTTTATTTCATTTACATGTGTACTATGTGTACATGTGTGTTGAAAGGTTATTGCAAGAAAAGTGACTTCACAAGCATCTGAACACGTATACCATAACGTATAATAGTTTTGCCAAGGCCATACTGTCTGTAGTTTGCTGAATTTGTTATTTATTAGAACCTGTGTCCTCCCCAAGCCGAAATTCTGGGTGTGCCTATGTCTCATGATAATGATTACTTATGGAACCTGACCAGTGAAATGTCGTTTGTCGGTATCTTTGAGGTACTAAAATAAAGGCACGTTTTTTATTCACGTGACGATATATGCACATCCTGGTAGTGCAGCCAAAGTTATGTTATAATAGTTGTCAATAACGGTTTTTTTTTCAGGCCCTACACATTGGTACAATCCCCTGATAAAAGTGGAGATGACTGCCTTCCGTATTCCAGCCGATGCACGTTTACTCTTCAGAATAGCATCCAAATAACAGGTGATAAGATAGCGCAGACGATAAGAAGTCGTTATCAACTTGTGGCGGTTATTGCTGTCATGCTTAACAAACATCACTTAAGGTTGTTCAAGTGGGGAAAAATTACAATTTTATATTTGTATGAAACAGTGTTAGTTTTATACACATTACTTGAGAGAACATATACTTCTAACAAAAAAATTTAGCTCAGCTAGTTTTTCGTAATGGTAGTTCAAAGTCAAAATTTGCGTATTTTTATTTCATACAAAACTTGAAAACCAGTTAACATAATGGAAAGGAAAAAAATCATACCAAACTACGTGCCATTGTCTATGGTATATAAAACACATTACCAAAAATATTTTATGTTTAATTACAAATTTTAAAAATTTTTGGTTACTATTAGAAATTTATTTTAAACACAAACATATTTTATATTGGGTTTCTTAATGCTTTAAGTCGTAGTCTGTGCCATGTAGTTTTGATGTGATTTTTTCCATTTAATTATATTTACTGGTTTTCAAGTTTTGTATGAAGTAAAAATATGCAACTTTTGACTTTGAAGTGTCATTACGAGAAAACTGGCTGAACTAATTTTTTTCATTAGAGGTAAATGTACTCTTAAGTAATGTATACAAAACTAAAACCATTTCATTTCCTCACTTGAACAACCTTAAGATCAGTAAATATTATGACATTCCGCTGTTGGGTAGGTTTACAGTACTATTTTTTTTCTCCAAATAGCTTTATTAATTTTTTAGCACAACGGCCAAAAAAACTCGATTAATAATCACCTTTACATAAAATTGAGGTTCGAAAATAAGAATACCGAAACAGTAATCATCAGACAGTTTGTGTAAATTATGTCCGCGAGTTCAGGTATCTGCTATTAAATTTGTTTCTGGTTTAACAACCTGGTAGTAATCACCTCTGCATTCTACACAGAATCTTTTTCAAATACGGACATTTAAGTTGCATCATATATGCAAATGCAACTAAAGACCGCTTAGTAACCGTAGAGATAAATATACTCCCAGCAGATAATATCGCAATTTGTAAGCGTAAAACTGTACGTCCATTACAAAATATTACACAAATCGATAACAACTCTCATACAAAACGTGTTAGCAAGACTGAGGAACCATAATTTATTTAGCATATTAAATCTCTTTCGCGAATACAATGCAGTCCCATTGTGTAAATTTCATTATTAGTATTAATTAGCCGCCACAAGTCAACAATTAACGGAAAATCATAGAACGCTTGTTCACGACAAGGTATCCACAGAAAACATTTCATCCAGAACGTAATCAGATACGGAAATAGTGGCCTTGAGTTTTTATGACGACCGGCAGAAATTCAGCCGAGGCATCATTAAAATAAAACTGATTCACGGTTTACTGAGCATCTGTGGAAAAAAACTGCTATCGGTAATGGAGTGAATTGCACAATGCTGCAGCGACTAAGAAATGTACTTCCGGGTACATGTTTAAAACCCGTAGTCAAATCCAGAAACCCTCAGAGTAAAAACCAACTAGATAATGCGGTCCAGTTCCGTTACCACTGTAGTTCTCTTAAGGTCATGTTATGGACTTATATTATTTCACATAGCTGCCAACAACTCAAACATTTTAATTTTTTTTTTATTCAAGACCAAGAGCAGCCATACGACACACAATTCTACGTAGGCGTTTCGCAAAGAAAAATCATTATTATGGCTTATTTGCATTTTTAAAAAAATGGGTGCTATTTTGGGCGCAAAAATCTGGAAACCTATTGAGGCTTACTTCTATAAAATTAGGTGTAAATAATACATGTATGACAAACCCACATGAGGATTCTTCATTATCATAATATTACGTTGCTTTTAAAAAAAAATTTTTTTCAAAATCACAGTTAACTACACGGCGTGGCCCTAAGTCAGACATACTACATAAAAAGACAATTCCATAATGATGAACTGGAACGTCCTATATCTGGGACACGGTTGCTTCGCCTCGAAAACTTAAACTGTTGATTTCACACACTGGAAACTGTGGTAAAACACGTTTCCTAGACGTAACCATCAGTTGCTTCTAAAAATACGTTCTCTCGCCTGCAGGTAGCATGTTGTAAGGAAACTGGCACATTACTCGAGCAACACTTATTGGTGAGTCCCGCCGCCACGACAGTGTACAGTTGGCTCGTATACCGAAAATCACACTACGTCCAAGTGAATTAACGTAAATCACGTAGTTTCAGCCACCTTGTGAAACAAACAGGCATTCATCTATTCGCTAGAAACCTTATAAAAATGTTTTTGGCGCGAGCTAGGACTCCTTGAAATCGTGTCAATTTGCAATTTGGCTCTTTTTTTGACAACTTGGAGGGTGGTAAGCAAATAATCAAGAAGCAGCAGGTAAATACAGGCTCAATAGTGTGGTATCACTGTCAGCGACCAGCTGTTGTCTACTTCAGTACACAGATATTTCTGCTTACATATTTCCACTCTCTACTAGTCACCACGTACTGCTGATTAGTCAGTCTGGCGGACAAAATAGATGGCTTTGGAGTATGGCATATATGTGTGTGTGTTTGTATGAGAGAGTGTGTGTACAGAATCATTAGAATTTTAAGAGAAGTTATCAGGCGCATTGACGGTGATGCAGCGTGTCACGTGTATTCATTTTAAAAAAGGTTTAACTTAATATTGCGGTTATCTACGAAAAGAACACACACTTGATACTGCGCGTCTACAATTATAAAAGTTCAACGCTCTCGTTAAAAATATTATTTCCAAGCCTCTCAAAATGGCTAAAAACCGATTTTTTTTAGACTGCTGTAATTCCGAAAATGCCACCGGAATTCGGAAAGTGCAAAACTAGAGGCACGCGTTGGGCTTTATTTCATACCATCCAAAAAATAAAATTGTAGGGTCACCGCTAAAAATCCTACAGGAAAGAAACTGCAACGAAAACCTTGCACGCTAGTTTGCCGCGCTGCAAATACATTCGATATGCTTCTCGTCAAGCGTGCTACTCTGGCTGTTACAGCTCCGCTGTCCCCACGCGTCTAACGCGGAAATTTCGAACCGGTACACAATACTAGTGGGGTCCCAAAAACACTATGCTATAATGCGACAAGTTAGTAATTGTCCTTGCCCAGTTCCGTTCCGCGCAGCTCCACCCCCTCCAACTTTCTCCCCTCTTGCCACTCTGTCACTCCTGCGCGTAGGGGAGGAAGAACGTCATATTTCCTTCAAGGACAACTTACACGAACACAGTGCACTCTCTGCACGAGGTGGACGCATGAGTATTCGCACTAACTAGATATATATTTTTGTCGTGTCGCGCCTACCGCATTGCGTTTGACGCGCTATGGTGATTGTAACCTATATGGGGGATCGTTTGGTCAACGTAATAATAAGATGATGTTTTAAAAACAGCTCTATAAATTACCAACTGCAATTGTTTAAATCGTTACATATTCACAGTCTCCATACTTATTTTACCTA